>PVHY01005911.1:0-78819 GCA_004024945.1 Uropsilus gracilis | reverse complement strand
TGCCGCCTGAGGGGGCAGTCAGGGAAGGGACCTCACCTGACCTCCGTGGAGCCCTTAGTCAGCTGCTGGTGTGGTGGTCGAGGGACCTCTGGTTCCCTGTCGCGTCGCCGGTGAGAACCAGCCGACGTGCAGCGAAGCCCGCAAGCTGGGCTTCGGTGTGGAGGCTGCTGTCCGTCCGTCAGGGCAGTTCGCCAGGCTCAAAGCTATTTTTAAAGTTTAGATCCTCCCCTAAAGTTTCATATGGCAAAAGATTCGTTTTATACAGATGATGGTGGGATTGAATGTAAGGGGGGAAAAATATGCTGTGAGCAAAGTGAGGATCTTAAAGTGTTTATGCTGATCATATGATGGATGTAAATATCAGAGAAAAAATTGCTACATAGAGGGTCACCGAAATAATTAAAGAGACCCACCGTGATTATTCAGGGGATTACTGAAAACACATACGAGAAAATTATTAAATGTTCAAGAATCACCCAAAAAGATTAGAGGCACAGAACTTGCCCTTCACAAGGGACTATGAATAGTATCTGTTCTTATTTGAAAGCCTGGAAAACCTCATAATCGATCATGAGTTATCCAAAGTGGTCTTAGCTCTAGTTTACACTTATGTTTGGTGTTAGACTGCCTAACAAATCTTAAAAGAAAGTCACAAATTGATCAAGCTATTTTCAAGTACCTTAATTATGTCCCTTAATAATATAAAGTTAAAAGATACTTAGCCTCAAAGAATCAATAATTCATCAAAATATGAAAATATAATACAAATGAGGATAAAATTTAGTCAATTGGTTGAAATTGACACTGCTTTCTACATTTGTCACTGAACAGTAAATTTCAATGATTTATTTGTGATCTCTTACATTTTATTCTCTTGCATCTAACTTTTACATAATATTTCCTGGATCTCACCTACCACACTTGATTTTTTCTTAGTGATGGAAAATAGCTTGTATCCTAATAAGTACTATCATAAACAGTGCTGGTATCATATAATTGCTTATATTTTCATGTTCACCTATATCTGAACAGCAAATTGGTCTTCAGTAATGTAGTCCCATTTAGAAATCTTTCTTCATGTACATTTCTTCAATACATTTACCTTACATCTTTTATGCTAGAGCTTTTGTTCCTCCAATTCTTCTCAGTTTATAGTTAATGCCTGGAATCTTTAATGGTAGTAAGAGATTGAGAATTTTCTCATAGCAAATGGATTCGGAATATCTGATTTTCTCCCATTGTTTTCTTAAAAATAAAAAGAAATAAAAAACAGGAGTCCAAAGTTACATATCATTTAAGAAGAATATAGTAATTCAACCAATTATTATAAGTACTTAAGTGCCTAAATAATCCATGGCAAAATGTAAGATTGAAAATTACCATTCATCATCATATTTTACAATTAAACTTGATTTGTTAGTCTTTATACTTTAGTTCCTTTCACAATAATATATATAAGAAAATATTCCCAATCATCAGAAAAACTATCATCTTTTCTTCATTTTGTAAATGTTTCTTATAATTATGGAAATTGCCTTCAAAATTCATTTAATATTCATATTGGAATAAAGCATCTGCTATGGCAGATGGGGCAAATGACATCGAGTTCAGCTGTTTAAATAACCCTTAAGGATCAATGTGTAGTTTACAGAAATAATTTGTAATTCATTTTGGATTAATTAATTTGAATTTATGGTGTTTCATAAAGGCATACTGCAGCTGCTCCCAGTATTGAATTGATTGTATTCAACTGGTTACTCCTTTTAAAACATGCATTTTGACAGAAAAAAAGACAATGCTCCTCTTTATTCATTCTTTATCATGATCTGTGAGCACTATCTTCAGAAACAGTCAGAAAAGATAGTATACCTGTATGTGACAAATTATTTGCATAAGTATCTAGAGATTTACATTTCTATACTGGGGAATTTCATCAATTCAAATCCAGCATAAATAGATACAGATATAAATGAGTTTATTCAAATGTCTTTGCATACATTCTTTTTGTTCTCTTTTTCCATTGACCTCTGCTCTACAAAATGTGGAGAAAAATAAATGTGTATTTTGCACTCTCAATAAAAAGACCTGAGGCAATTTAATTCTATTTTTGGATGACGTTTAAGAGAAATGATAACTATAATTTAGCTCAAGATTTATATGAAACAAATGCAATCATATGTAAAAAGAGATTTTTTTGGGCTCTTGTAAAAATTCATTAACTATTAGAGTCACTTTTCAATCTTCCTTGGCTAAGTTTAAATCCTCAGATAATTTGCTGAAAAAAAATTCTTAAATGTACTTTAACTAATTTAAAACATGGGGTGGAGCTCTGGTGCATAAAATAAATTCATTATGCTCCATTCCACCTTTGCTCTCTACACTGTCCCCATACACACCTGAAATCTCAGTTTCATAGTCAGATTCCTAGGGTTGAGTTTTCCTTAGATTTTGACTCTTTTGTTTGTTTATAGTCTACAGATGAGCAAAAATATCCATTATTTGTTTTTCTCCTTCTGACTTATTCCACTTAGCATAATCCATTCCAGTTCCATCCATGTTGTTGCAAATGGCATGAGTTCATTTATCTATTTCTTACAGATGAGTGTTACTCTATTATATGTATGCATATATATGCATATAATATATATTAAATGTCTTGATTTATTCATCTATTTGGGCATATAGGTTGTTTCTATTATTTGGGTATTATAAATGGTACTGCAGCAGATATGGATATACATATGGATATACATATATATCTCACTTAATTTAAATTTGTTATTGTCTTCTTTTGTTAGATACCTAGAAAAGGTATTGTTTGATTATATGGTGGACATATTTTAAATATTTTGAGAAAACGATGACTTTATCCAAAAAGATATAACAGACATTAATGAAATTTATACAGAACCACAAAAGACTCTAAATGGCCAACAAATTCCTGACCAAAAAAGAGGACATATGGAGGTATCAAACACCCCAAATTAAACTATATTGCAGCTTCATAGTCAGAAGAACAATATAATTGGCCTAAAAATAGACACAGTGATCCATGGAATAGAATTGAGAGCCCAGGATTAAACTCTCACTTATATAGACAGCTAGTCTATGACAAAAGAGCCAAGAATATACATAGAAGAAGGGGAAATCTATTAACAAATGGTGTTGGGAAATCTGGACAGGTACATGTAGAAGAATGAAAAAACCACTATCTCACACCATAAATTAAAAACTCTCAGAAAAGATTACAGACTTCAATATCAATACAAGACCTAAACCCATAAAATAATAGGAGAAAATAGGGAAAATATTGTTATACTTTGTAACATTAGCTTTAGTAATATCTTTGGGAAACTTATATTGACAAGGAAAGCAAAAGAACATATAAACAATATGGGAATACATCTAACTAAAAATCTTTGACACAGTGAAAGAAACTGTCATTAAAACGAAAAGGCACCATACTGGATGGGAGAAAATACTTGCACCTCATAAATCTGACAAGGGGCTACTATCCAAAATCTACAAAGAATTAGTAAAAAAAAAAAAAGCAAAAATCTATTCAAATAATTTGCAGAAGACCAGAATGCACACTTCTGGAAATAAGAGATGCAAATTGCTTATAGGCACAAGAAAATAGCACTTCACCATTTATTATTGGAAAAGCACAAAATCTAAACCACAATGAGAAATTCTCATCTGTGAGAATTTCCCATATCAAAAAAAGTCTATGAACAAGTGTTGGTTAGAGTGTGAATTTAAAGACCCTCTTACAGTTGGTGGGGATGTAAAGTGTTAAAGCCCTATGGAAAACAGCACATAGGTTTCTTTGTGCCAAATTCTACCTGGATGGAGATCGTTCATGTAAGACTCAAGCCAATCACATATATTTACAATATTTTGGTAGTTGAAATCTACATTACTTTAAGATAAGCATACAAATCACTTGTCAGTAAAAGAGGGGAGCTACAGAGCACTAAGATGGGGTTCTAGTGACCAACATACAACTAGCATTGTTTTAGAACTTCCCTTTAGTTGTCAGCTCACGGGGAGAATAGTCACTCTTCTCAATTCTTGCCAAACTTTGGAGAAGGTTTAGAAGACCCCCACAGGCATGAAGTTGAAAGCATCTCAGGATGGCTTAATTCCACTTCTATTTTATATTACTCTCAGAGATGTTTTTTTCAGGGACACCTGTTAATTTATTTTAGGTTTGACCTCTCATCTCAGCTAGGGGTTTATCTAACCTTACCTTTCACACATCTGTTTATTAGTGTCCTGACAAATAAGTACCAGCTTTAACTGGTAGAATAGGTCATTTCATTTCAATTATTCTCATTTCCAGATGACTGTAATAGTGTCTAGAACAAAATGTTCCTTCTTTATTCTTTATAATATAATTCCCTATAGCAAAATTTTAATTTTTCACATCTCTCCTAGAACATTAATATCAACAGTTTCCATCAAGATCACCTTTGGTCTTATTTAGTTAAAAACATGACTATAAACATGTATCAGATCATATAATTATAGAAATAAATTAGTTTAGCTTTTAACTTAAAATAATTATTCTATTAACTACACATGAACTGCATAGTAATGTTTTTTAATATTTCCAGTGACAAAATAAATCCAATGAAAATTCAATATCTACTCAACATACATTTAATAAAATGCAATAAAATCTCCAACTTAAAAAGACAAATGGACAAAGATGATGAACATATAATTTAAAATAAGGGACTATCATGTAGACAAAAAAAATGTTTTTGACTCTCATAGTCATGTTGAAAGTTAAATGAACACATATTTTTTCACCAAGCAGATTGGTAGAGATTTAAATATATGTGTGTGTGTATATATATATATATCATTCACGTTCAGAATTGGTGGGAATGAAAGGACTTAGGCAATCCCATAATTCTGCTAGAAGGAAAATTTATAGAGCCCTTTTAAAGATAAATTGCCCCTATCTACTATATATATATATATATATATATCATTGAACTCAGCAGTTTCACTGACTCCCCTTTCTAAAATAAGTGTTTGAATGTACAATAAATACTTATATGTATATTGATAGCTGATAAATATTCCCAAAAATCTTGAAACAGAAACACTAAAATGATAATAGCTATTATTGAATAGACCAAGAGGTACCCCAGGGACCCAAAATCTGCTCTCTAAAGGAATTCTGCCATCTGTCACATAAAGACAAAATATACTCTTGATGTGTAAGATCTTAAAACCATGACTATGCACAGAATTGGAAGAAGAGCAAGGATATAGTTTCTCAATGAAACAATTAAAATTACCCATTCCCTCATGTATAAATGCCCAGTCAAACAGTGTTGGCAACAGAAGCACAAAAGTTTGCAAAATTTATAACCATAAGAAAGGGCTCAAAGTGGCAAAGGAAAATCTGGGATGGAAGGGGAAAAATTTTAACACAAATCAATAAAAAGACTGCTGTCATCAGTCCCACAAGATCATCTTGCCTACTTGTGTCTCTCACAAGTGTCTCTACATGTTTCAACTTCATGTTTCTCCTCAAAACCCCCCAACTCTCTGGCACAAGTTCAAAGCTAAGAAGCAAAGGACACATTTTTTTTTATTCACGTTTTTCTGCTCTGTATGTCCCTACCGCATCTTCTTCTCCAAGTCTTCTAGCTTCTTACTGTTCATCATCACCCTTCATTAACTGGGGTAGTGAATACAGAACCTCTCACTTTTATGAAGAGCCCTCCCTTGCAACAATTCCTCTCTCAAAAACATATAATGTCTTTTATAATTTGGGGAGAGACATTTATTTTCTTGCTCTAACATTATTTTGACATAGTCTCAGTTCCACGAATTTGTGGAAAGTAAATTGGGACAGATTTCCTTTCCATTTAAATTGTCTCTTTTAATTCTTAGGTGTTCGTAAGCTTCTTTTAGATTTCTACCATCAATAATCTCTTAACATGCTGATAGAGGAAGTTACCAAGAGGTATTTTATCTATCTTTATATGATTTCATTTATTATGTGCTGTGATATAGCTGCAGTAATATGCTTGTGTATGATCTCAACTTTACACTGAATGAAAAAAAAAAAGGCTCAAAACCCGTGGAAATATTTCTATATTCCATTTCATTACCTAGTGAAGTCATGAAATGTTAAGTTCTACATTGCTTAAGATATTGATGTGCTGCATTACACAGATGGAGCAGAATACTATTTCATCCTAATAAGATCTTCATGTGAGTAATATGCCTGCATCTTTCAACAAATTTAAATTATCCTCCACAAACTGGATTTTAATAAATATTTAAGAAGAAATTTTCAGACTCATACAGAATTTAACATCATTAGAACAACATATTTTATAGTTCAGATTTTTTTGTCTTATAAGTACTTATAATAAAATTCTTGTACACACACAGGAAAATCAGTGCCTAAATTAGCAATAGGTAATAAAAGTAATAAAATCTGGCATGTACATATGAACTGTAAACTGCTAATGTGTTTATAGCCTATTGATTATTCATTGATTATGTATTTATTTAAGAAAAGTTCCACATACAGCATACACCTTCTAATTATGTTAAACTAAAATCTCATTGATCCAATATTTGTGTAACTCGAACTAAAATTTAACAAATTTAGGAAAAGTTTACAGATAAGTATGTGGAACTAGGCAGGGAATATTGCAAAGGTCAAGTAGGACTTTTTTTTTTAAAGTAAATCACAGTTCTGAAATTATTGTTTCAGAGGTGCAATTCATTAAAGAAATATATATTTATTGGAGTCCTCAATGGAGTTGCTTCTTAGTAGGGAAAGCTTAGTACTTGTATGCACTTTGTTTTACCAGAAGAAAGTGACTATAATTCATTTAAAATGTGATCACATACATAATCAGTGCACTCGATTCAGGAAAGAGAATAGATGCTTTCTAAACCACATGAATGCAACAGAGACCAAAGGAAATAGCTTAAAGATCTGAGACATTAATATGTTATAGCAATTTTGTCTTCAAACTCCCATTTTTCTTCTCAATGACTACTGCAAAGCTCATTTTAGGCCAGTACATAACTGATTTGTATTTCTTCTACTTAGAAATAGTCAGATAGACTCATTTTCCCCCTTCTTTCTAATTTCTCCCCTGCTTTTAATTTTACCTTTAAACTTATGTACTCTCTTAAGCCTTTTCTCAAAACAAATAGATTATGCCTTGTATATAGATGAATTTTCTACTATAAAGACAGTTATTTTCTGATAAATTCTTTAAAACTCAGGTAGCAGGTATCTGCTCTCTCCCTCTTTCATTTTACCAAACCCTGCATCCAGTCTTCATGTACTCTAACTACAAAGATGACATGAAGATTTCAATCCAAAAGCTAGTTCTAAAATACATTCCCATTATTTATCTACAATCTACTTATCACCTATCATTTGTTTTATTAATCATCTATCTTATCAATGCATGTACACATTATCTTTACCTTCCTCCTGAAAGCTCATTTGTGTACCAATTATCACCTCAATTGCTTTAATAGTACTTATTAGCTCTTTAATTAGTTCAATGAAGATTAAACATTTAGACATGTTTTTCCAATCTTTGATTGATTAAAGTAATACTGGTACACAACACTGCACCCAATACATTAAACCCAATACATTAAATACCATAAAGAATTTAATTGTCTTTTAAACATATTTTTCAGTAAACATGGATTTATTTTTGTACCTCTATTTATAATTGTAAAACTTTGTATCCATAGCATCCTTTTATATTCAATAAATTATATTTATGGACAAACAGAATTCATCATAATGAATTTTAAAATGTAAAAATGCAATAAATGGATAATAAATTTTCAACCATTTTTTATAATCTAATTCTGATGTAAAATTTTTTTGAATATACATAAACAGTGGCATAATCACAATTATAACTTCAGAGAATGGAATTTATACTTACAAGGGTGAATATTTATTAATGCCCTAGAGACTGTGTTTATGTGTTAAAAATAATGTACCATAAATTTTTAATTTTTTTGTGGGAAGAAAGCAAATTATATAGATAGCTATACATACTACAATACCATAATTGAAAATTTATAATGATGAAAAATAATATATTATTTACTGATGTGTAGTTTAAAAGTTTCAAATATCACTGGAATGGCAAACATCAAATCCAGTGTACTGATAATTATTTCTGGGAATGTATAATGGGGAATAAGATAGAAGAGATATCCATAGAGAATGTCAACTATCTCTGTGATGTTTATTTTTTGTTTTTCTAATTTAATTTTTTTAATTTGCATATTATGTGTGTTTATATTTATATTACATTACTGCATTATTATGTACCCTGATGCTTTCCCACTTTGCTAACACCTGCTAACAAAAATAGCCATACTATCAAAGACAATCTACAGATTCAATGCAATTCCAATAAAGATCCCAATGACATATATTTAAGAGATAGAACAAAAATTGCCGAACAAAAAAATGGAACAACATTACTGTAAAATTACTGAACAACAACATATGAAACAACAAAAGACCCCAAACAGCCAAAACCCTTTTGACAAACAGAAGAGAAAATGGAGGTATTGCTATTCCAGACTTCAAACTATACTACAAAGCCATAATACTTAAAACAACATGGTACTGGTACAAAAACAGACAGACCAATGGATCAGAATCAAGACCCAGAAATAAAACCACACATATATGGTCAACTTATCTTTGACAAAGGGGCAAAAAACATGCTCTGGAACAAGGATAGCCTCTTTCGTAAATGGTGCTGGGTAAACTGGATCAAAACACATAAAAAAATGGACTAGGACAACACCCTAACACCCTGTACAAAAAATCAACTCAAAATGAATAAAGGACCTGGAAATGAGACCTGCAACCATAAAATATATAGAAGAAAACCTGGGCAAAACCTTTCATGAATTTCACCTCAGAAATCCTTTTTGGAAAACAACTATGGCCGGCAAAAAAATGAAGGAAAACATGAACAGCTGGGACTATATCAAATTAAAAAGTTTCTGTACAGCAAAAGAGACAATAAACAAAAAGAAACCCAACTGAGTGGGAGAAAAATTTGCCCTCCAGACAAGTGACAAGGGTCTGATAATAAAAATCTACAAAGCTCCTACAGTTCAATAAACCATAATTTGTAAGTTATGACAATTTCCATATTTGTAAATAAATCACAGATTATTTTTCAATATATGTAAAACCTTATGGTGTTTTAAATTAGTATTAAGAAAATAAAGTTCCAAAAATCATGGTCATTGCATCTAGGAGTTTGAGTTACATACTGAAATGACTGGAAACATCAAGTATGTCTTATCTATCATTGAGAACCTATCTTTAAAAAGTAGATACAGAGTGTGTTTTATTTCCATTGGAACCTACTTTTTAATATGATATTATCTTCATTTGGTCAGCTGCTGCTTATCATTTTCAAGATGTAGTGTCCAGTTTTAAATTCCATAGCTGCTAGTAAATTAATCAACTTTTGCTTAAGAAACAGTCTCCTCTGCTAATTGTATTAATCTTTCAACAGTTGCTATAAAATAATAAAAAATCATAAATGTATTCATATTTTGAATAAGAAAATTGTGCATATCCAGTCCACTGGACTGTAACGTGCTATAGGAATATCTCTCATCAAAAGGTGTTTTGTTTTGAATATGAATCATCATTGTTCTTTCTCATTATGGTAAACATCTGACAATAAAGAGCTCAAATAAATCTGCAGATGTATGTCCCATAGCATGTATTGCTATAAAAGTTAAATATATAAATTCCATGTATTAAAGAGTTTAAACTAGGTGCATTTGTGTGAATGAATTTGTAACTCTCAACTTATTATTTATCACTATGAGATATTTACTATTTGAGTAGAATAACAAATATTTGATCAAAGATGTGCTTATGAAATTTTTGAAATATTCATTCCTGCTCAGATCACTTCTGTCAAAATAACAAAAAAGTACCTAGGAATCTGAAATTTGAGTAAGTTCCTGATGACAAATTATAGTGTTAAATCTAAAAAAAACTTGACACAAGATTTATATGGTCATTCACAATCCTGGGTTCACCCAAGGTAGGGTGATACCTCTCCCACACCTACCTGTTATCAGGATCAAGGCATCAGGATACACAAACCTATTTTCAGAGCTGTTTTTATTTATTTATTAATTTATTTGTTTGTTTGTTTGTTTGTTTGTTTGTTTGTTTTTAATGTAGATGCCTGTTTCTGGAGTTATACACTTAACTTTTATAATGTAGCAGTCTCTAAACTTTAGGCTTCTCATCTGTAGTCAGAAATTATAGCTCCTATCACTCAGTTTATAGAGAGTGTATAACATTTCCCCCCAAAGTCCTAGGATAATGTTAAAAACAATGAGCTAAATAAATAAATATTAATATTTATTGTTAGAATCAGCATCACAATTCAAGACCCTATATTCTTAGTAGTTTTCCATGTTATCTTTCATTCTGGTTGGCAAAATGCAAAAATGAATGATTGTTTTGATCTTACAAATGTGTTTCCGAACACACAAATGTATCTACTTACACAGTACTTGTACTGTAGTCAAACGTGTTCATGAGATTCTCAATTCTAATTAAATTTAGTTACTAACTTCTCTGGTAGTATATCCTTCCACTTCATACAGCAGTCTTTATTTTTTGGACCTTTAATAAATTATTCACTTTGTTAGATCTATCTATGATTTCCATATAATATTGAATATGAATAGTTGGTCTCTCTAACATTCATTCAACATTTTTCATATATATCCTTACATTCTTTGTTTAGACTGTAATCACTTTGAAAATAGAACTCATCTTGTGTTAGTTCTTACACCAAACACATAATAAGTGTGGAAAAATATTTTACACAAGAGTACAAATAAATAGTTCAAAGGAATTGATGGGAGTCAGTGATTTGAAATTACACGATATGTCGTTACATCCATAACACCATATCATGTAATTTCAAATCACTGACTCCCATCAATTTTAGAATAAACAGACTTCAGTTTTATACAGAACACAACATGAGGAGTCTTAGCACTCTTAAACATATTTGGAATTAAATCAGTTCATTAATTTTATATCTTTTTTATGCTTACTGGAAATGAACATTGTTTAAACTGAGCATATTATAAACATATGGGCATTTTATGATAGTGTGAAATTATGTAATATATTAAGCCATATGGCACACAAAATCCTGTTCATAAACAAGTCCGTCAATATGCAGGGCCATCTATGTATGAACAATATCTTTTAGTGATCTATATATGTAACATCTTTTTTAGATGAAACGTTTACTAAAAGTCAAAAAGTACAATATACTTTTATAATAACAAAGATTCAGTAATTAAAATGAGAATGAAATCGATGATATAGTGATATAATATTGAGATATCATTTAATAGGGATAAAATTTAGTCTCCACACTTTGCTCCGCTGAACAAAGCTGGCAGACATAAAAAGGATAAGAAAGAGATACCAAAAATGTGGCCAAATGAACCTGACCTTGCGTTCACTGAGACTAATAGGAGGTCAGAAGGAATTCCGAAGAATGCAAAAACAGGGCAAACAGAACCCTTGTGCCAAGGGCTAACCAAAACCCCCATGTCAAAGTAGACAATAATCTGCAAAGACTAACACCCTGTGTCATCAAAAACACCCACAAAAACTCATTTTAAAGGAAGCCTCAAATTTCAGAGGCAGAGCGTATCTTCAGTCTTGGCTCCTGCTCCCCTTTTGCAGATAGTTAGTCTCTTTTCTGTTTCTCATTCTCTGATGAATTATTTTACCTATGTGCCTTCAATCATCACCCCCAATTTACCTGCAATATTTATCCAATATGGTCATTAAAATTTGAAACTATTACTAAATAAAAGTATAAAATATAAACTGTGTCAAATATCATTTTATACATCTTATAGATACCTATAATTAAAATATTTCATGTATTATTTAAATTCAGATTTTTCCATATAAACCATATTCAAAATCATCTTTAATGTGTTTTCAGATTTAGCCTGTTCATTTTTTTCCTTTGCTGTAAATAATGAACTAATAAGTTAATGGTTGAGTTATATATTTCAAAACAATCTAGAGGGAGCTTTTGATGCATACCAAGATGCCATATGCCTATGACAGATGACATAATACCTCTGCCATTAACAATAATCAGATAATAAGCCATAAGAAGTGCAAAACTGAGGAATCTTCAACTGAAGCAAAGCATATAGATGGGGTGTAAGGAGGGAATCTTGGATACATGACTGTACTTAGGAATTTCCTCTTGTGGTTATTTCTCCTTACTTTCTCTTCTGGAAAGGCCCAGTGGGTGAGACCCACACAAAGTAGCTCTAGGCTTTTAGGCAATAAAAACTCAGACTGGGAAAAAAATGTCCCTGTAATCAATCCACACATGTAGAAAAAAATCCTTGTAATTGTTATTATTTCAATTAATATATTTTCAGTTAGTTCAGTTAATTTCAGAAAATTGAATGGAGGAACAAAGAGTTCCCTTTTACACTCCCTTTCACTAATGAGCCTCCTCCTATCTAGACTTTTCCCTATTACTAATAGTTTGCATTTGTATGCTACATCTGTATAGTTGATGCATAAATACACATTATTATGACAAAAGTTGTTTACATTGGGTTCACTCTGCTGCAGTCTTTGGGATTTGACAAATGTATTTTGACATTTATCTACTAGTATGATATGGACTAGTTCCACTGTCCTAAAAGTTTCCTATGTTTGATATAGGTGTCTCTCTCTTCCACAGACTCCAAATCCTGACATACACTGACTTTTTTTTAATGTCTCTGTAAATGTTTTATTTTCTACAAGGTCTTATAATTGAACCTATCCATTATGTGTGTTTCTCAGTTTGTCTTCTTTTATTTCATAATATGTATTTAAGCTTCCTCCATATTTTTGTGTGTGTGTGTGAGTGGGGGCCCATATCTTTTACTGCTGAAAACTATTTCTTTAAACTATTTTAAATTTCCCTCTAAATTTTCCAAGAAAGGCATATGACAATGCTGCTTGGCTTAATTTTTGTATTTACTTTTTAATAAAATATACTAATTAAACTCACTACATTGAAAGCAGAAAGTAGTAAGCAAAGAGTTTAGGGATTGCAAAATAGGAGATTCATAAGGACTTGGTTAGGAAAACAATTTACAGATCAATCTATATGCTTTTCCCATTTTATGAACAAAAATAAATGACAAGTTAATAACTCAATATAATTTCTATTCCTCAAGATCTTATAGTGATGACACTTCTGATAATTCTTCATTTCTTTAATTCAGTACTTGTGTCTTTTAACCTTTTTTGGCTCTTTTATTACCATCATGATAGTAAGAAATCAATAGGTGACATCCGACGATAGATTATAAGTTTTTGACTTGAGATATATAGATATGATATATATATATATCATTATATTAATGATAACAATATATAAATAGCCCAGCAAGTTTGCTATATTTTCATGAAAGGGTCAGTCCTAAAGACATTTGTCTTTTTTAATGTGAAGATCAAATGGAGTATTCCCTTATTTAAGTAAGCAAGCAGCAAAGATAAGCACACTTAATTATAGATTAAATTTGTGTCTCTTATTGTTATAGTTCTTTTTATGTTTTTTCCTTTGTTTCAAGTTCATGGAATATCTCTTTCATCTTTAAATTCCTTAATGTGGCACATCCTGTGACAAATTTGTTCTTGTGGTATAGATAATGCCTTCTTACATCTTTGATATATTCTTTTATTTGTCAAATCAATTAAGTTTTACATTTATGTCTTATTCCTTTGAATTATTTGATGCCCCCAGTTTTAATTAGCTCTTTTACCTAATATTTGTAAGCACACAAAAGCTCAAAAAACTTTAACTTATATTTAGATATCAAACCCTGGCAAACTTAATTCTGTTAAGATTATATTGTGAGAGGGATAATAACAAACTGTTAAAGAAGAGAATATTAATTTATAAAAAAGAAATATTTTTTGTTTATTTTATTGAGGTATCATTGATTTACAATACTGTCTATGGTGTAGGGAGGTAGGTTCATATCTCTTCATATCTATGTTATCACACCACACCTATCCCCAAAGTTTCCATAGTTCACTAGCATAGACCATAGAACCCAAGTCCTTTGTTACCATCCTCATACTCCTCCTCTGGTAACTTCAATTCTTTGTTCATAATGCCAGGGTTGGCTTTGGTTTATTTCTGTCTATTCTTCTATATTCCACATGCATAAAATCATCTGGTATTTGTCTTTCTCCTTTTGACATATTTCATTTAGCATAATATCTTCCTGTTCCATCCACACTGTTTCAAATGGTAATAATTCATCTTTTTACAATTGAGTAGTATTGAATGTGTATATATAGAACACATTCTTTATTTACTCTTCTGTTGTTGAGCATGTAGTTGTTTCCAGATCTTGGCTATTGTAAAAAGTATTGCTATCAACATAGAAGTAGATTTACCCTTAAAATTAGTTTTTTTTTTTTAAATTTCTTTGGAGAAATACCAAGAAAGAGAATAATTGGATGATATATATATTTTAACTATTTTAAAGAATTTCCAATTGTAAGGAATTTTTTATCTGTTACTTGTATATTTTTTTACAAAAGCTTTTTATAAAATTACAAAATTACAGATATAGTTGGGAGATAAATTTTTTTCTTATAAAGTTTTAATTGTACTGTATGTAAAATTCCATTTAAAAATGCTCAGAGACTATGGAAAATAAAATAATATTGTCTACAAGGATGTCTACTTAAAAGGTCAGTGAAAGTACTTCTATTATCTGAAAACTTAAGGAAGCTAGATGATCAACGAATACTATGATTGTATTCCTTCAAAGTACCTGTTTTTATATCATTATCTTACAGATGAACTTTTATTCCAATCCTCCACTTATTTTGTGTTGTTATGCAAGCTCTTTGGGAAACAAATGTCTTACTTTAAGAACCTGGTAAAATTAACATATAAAGGGAATAGAGATAGGAGTTGAGTGATAAGAAATAGTTTTCAGAAGATCTGTGAAGGTAAGTATAGTTTTTAGTTTTAGTAAGTATAGTATCATTTTTGATGTGTTTAATATAGAAATGGAAATAGAGGAAATGTTACTAAAAAGAAAAAAACATGAATTTCTAAATCAATATGAGTAATTTGTGCACATCAGGAGAGTTCTTATATGTATAAATGCATTTGTTTTGCAAACATACTGCTTATTTGATTTGTGTATTCATTCCTTTGAGGTACAGATAATCTGATTATATCAAATGTCTTCTCTCTAACACCATCCATTGGTAGTTACTCAAATGAGCATCCTCGCTGTGAGGCATCCTCAATGAGGCTAAATTCTCAGTGATTTAGCCATTTATTGCATTAGGTATATCACACCAAAAAAAAAAAAATGACAACTACTATATAGTTGGCATAACCTTTTTGGTGACCATCGATTAACCTTATATATTCTATAAAATTCAATTAGTATAAAAATATGTGGATTATAATGTTGGAACAATTAAATCTGAGCAGTGAGTATCAATGTAACCCACTGTATAAATGTCTTACCCTGCTCATACCCTCTGTTGTAAGCCAGGCCTCTCTTATCTGCTAAGGTTATAATCTTAAAAATGATGTTGATCATAGCATTTGCAACTTAAAGTTAGGTACAAAGTTTCTATCTGTTCTAAAACTTTCTTTTGCTGTGATATACTAATATTAACTTACAAATCCTATACCATCATCTTATCTTTCACATTTGTTATGCAGATTCTAATTTCTTCATCTCCATCTGTATTACCATTCATCTTATAAAATAAAGGCAAAGTGATTTGTCTCAAACATGAATATAATTGATTTTCTATTTAAATTCTTCTTGCTGATTATATTCATGATTACATTCATGATTATATTGTGGACTGTAGGATCTATGATATTTGCAACTATATTATCTTTTCAATTTATCCATGTTTATATCTCATATATTACATGCATGGCTCATTTGACATTTTCTCTAAGAAGTCTCATTTCTGGATTAATATTTCTTCCAGTAGGAATGTTGTTATTGTATTCTCTATAAAATGTCTGGACAGTCATTTTCCATTGGTCTTATTATCAAGACAATCTTCTTGGTATTATTATAGTTCACATGTCTCATATTAGGTCATTGAATAGTGACTTCTCTCTTTATCCATTCTTTACATTGCAACTTCGTGAATGTAGTGGCTATAAAGTCTGTAGGTGGGAAGTTGGGAAATCAGGTAGTCTGATGATAACCTTCATCAAGAGATGGTCTATATGTAGCAGGTAAACATGACTTCTAAATAAAATTAGGTGAACGTCATATAAATGATGTTTTTGAACAAGTCTCAGTTCTTTCCTCCTGTCAAATCAAATTGATGCTCTAAGACCCTCCTGTTTTACAATGTTGATTTCTCTGCTACCCTAACTCCTGGTGCTATGATATATTATTTTTTTTATATTATAAACCATGCAGTTGGTGCTGAGTTAATAGTTTTGAATAAATTATAAAGAAATTAATTGTAATAAACCTGCTTTAAAATTTTATTATAATTAATAGTGAACTATAATCTCACATACTTTACAAAATTATAGAATATTTTTAATAATTAACATAAACAGTATCATGACCTATCAAAATTAACATACACAGCAAATGTTAGTGAAATTGTTCTTTCTGCATATTGGAAGTCAGCTTTAAGACTCTTACCAAGGTTCTCAAAGTCATAAGATTATTCTGTGGGATCTTCTGATAGCTATTAATCAATATGGATATGTAAACTAAAGACAAACATTCACTAAATAAAGAAGATACTTTTCCTCCAAAAAATATCCTGTTTACTTAAATGCTCATAAAATAAATACATGCTTGAAGAATGATGTAGACAAAGAAGAAGTAAAGATAAAAGTCTTTCACTATCACTCCATTCAAAAAATATTTGAATTATTGTAATAATTTGAATTATTGTAAGGTGAAATATAAAATTAAAGTTCCTATAAAATTATTTATGTAGTTTTAGCTGCTCTTTTTTTCCCCAAATCTTGAGGAGAGCATCAAATTTAATGCTGAGAAATAAGATGATTGAAAGAAATCAGCACATTTTGCCGATGTTTTATGTGTGAAATGTGCAAACCAGTGAAGATTAACTTAGCTCACTGGAAATGTCATCCTTTCCCCCTCTTCAACTAGTTCCTTGAAGTCTATGTTTAAAGCATTGTCTTTATAATCACTGAGTGGAAAATCCAGAACATGCCATTATTATTTCTAATATAATAGTTCTTTTATATCCAAAATAATTTCTATTCTTAGAGAAAATTATGATAAAGAGTTCACATAATAACATAGCCCTAAATCTGAATCTTGTCATACATTTTTCAATAAAACCACACAAAACAACAAGTAGAGCATACAATATCACCCTACTTTAAGCATCACAATGACACAGAGAACATTATAAGCTTTGAATTGCCTGTAAGTAGAAAATAAACACAAATTTAGAAGAACCAACTCCTGGAACCTGGAAATGGACTAAGACTATAGATTTTATTTAGTTAAGAGAAGACACATCCTAAAGCATAGTTTCAGAAGAGTAACATTCTTTGGGGATATAAAGCAAATTGCTAGAGAGAAGATGCTACTTTGTCTTATGAGTTTCTTGTATATTTGAATATTAATCTCTTGTTGGATAGTTGGTTTACAATTATTTTCTCCTTGGCTATGTGCATTTTTTCTCATTTTGTTGGTTTTCTTTCCTGGCAGATTTTCTTTGTTGTTGTTTGTTTGATAAAACCTCATGTTTATTTTTTATATTTTTGCCTCTGTTTCTGTTGTCAGATCCCAAAAATAATAGCCATAGACCTATCATGGAACTTACTCACCTGTGTTGTCTTCTACTTGTTTTATAATTTAAGAAGATAGGTTTAATCAATTTTAGGTGATTTTTAAATCAGGTTTAATATAGAAGTAGATTTTCATTCTTGTGTATGTGGCAAAATCAGTTTTCCCTACATCATTCATTAAAAGAATTATGCTTATATCCTGTATATAAGCACTGTATATCCTTATCCTCTATGCAAAAGATAATTGACTCTATGTACATGGAATAATTTGTGAATTCCTACTCAGTTTGCAGTTACTTAGTAAGATAAATATGCAACCACCATATTACTCAGTTGTAATACTTCAGTATTATTACATCAACAAGCACAGAAATAATTAAGTGTGTATTTAAAACAGTTAAAACTTGTATTACTAGAGCATCATCAAATTGTTGGTTTTTGCTCAATGTACCCACCAGATTATTGATCAAAACTTGTGGAGACTTAATTTGTGAATTGGAAGTTATTCACATGCATACCAGTTAATGTCATTTTGAAAGTAACCATTAAAAAATAAAACAAAGTTACATCTAAATAAAGGATTAATAGGCCATAAAATTATTCTTCTTCATTCAGTAAAGTAGTGAATATTCATAGTTCTCTGAAAAAAATAGAAAAGCAAACCAATTTTGTTAAACATGGGTTAAGTTTAGCCATCCTACTTTTGACTGCATTGATCCTTGTTTTCAACCTTTGTGGTTGCTGTAGCAACATACAGTAGCTGTTTGAAACTGGAACTCTATCCATGTAGTTTCATATTTGGGAGATAATGCTACTATAAATTTATCTCTGACTTTTATTGCAAGAAAATGACTCAATTGAATATTAATAAGGGCAGTAATTAATATTCTCTTTATTAATTGAGTTATATATTATTAAGTCCCGGATATCCATTGTATATTATGTCATACAGTCAAAGTAGTCATGTATCTTTTGTATTTGAATATAGTTGAATACCAGAGCCCTGGAAAATATTGCATGGCTTATATTATTTTAAATGATTCAAATATCAGAGTTAAGAAGTTACCATGACTATTGAAATTTTAGTTTTCTGACATGAATTCTGTTTGGATATTGTGTGCTTGTAATGAGTGAGCAAGTTTGGGGAATATATCTGTAAAACATAACTCTAGTGCAATAAAAATATACATACAAAGTTCTAGATAATTGTTTGAAGATATTGTTAATAATCTTGTTACTGACACATTCTGTTTAGAAATTTTAAATGGTAATATAGATGTGATATGATCCCTGACATAATTTTTCCCCAAGTAAAGAATATACTGTACATATACTCATGTAGATCTTTCTCCCTCAAACACCATTATAGTCAGTTTATGAATGTAACCCATGAGTGTCTATATTTTAGAGACATAGGGTTGGCAAGTAATACCAGGGATTATCTTTCTTATTTTTCCTGACATTCCTGTCTTATTAAGAAACTGGGAAATGAAAAGTGACAAATTGCACCAAAAAGCACATTTGTGAAACGCACATTTAGATGAAAAAAATTTTAAAGACATACCCACTATTTTTCAGATGATTCTTTTTAATTAAATGGATCCTTAATATAACTTCTTTTTCTGTGTACTATGTAATGTTGAAATGACTTCTTTGAACAATTATTTCTTCTCTAAAAATTATAGTAAAGCTAGGCATGGTGACGCACACCGGTAATCAAGTTACCCTGGGAGGCTGAAGCTAGCGATCGTATGAGTCTGCAAATTCGAGACAACCCGGGCAACATAACAAGACCTAGTCTCAAAAAAGACCAAAAAAATCTATAATAAGATATTTATGAGGCAGTTATATATATATATAATTTTATATATATATAAAATTTTGCAAAATACACCTATAATATACTCTATCACCTACTTATCAGTCACCTCTCTAGAGCTAAAGCTAAAGGTGACTGATAGACTATTAGCATCAGGAACACTTTTCTTAATATTATTTCAACTAGTAATGTAACTAACAACATAAATAATACCAAATATAAAAAAAAATGTAATTAAAATAAATCATAGCAATTATATATAATGGAGAAACTAGATTCCGGTATTTACTATATGATGTTGATTAAAAAACTTTAAATTTCCAAACTTCTGTAAGTATAATGTTATAAATACTGGTCTAATGTTTTATGATTTAAGATTTAATGTATATGAGACACTAAGGAATATAGAACATAAAACAATTATTTAGTATGTGTTGTTTTGATGATGTTCATAATCTTTGAGAGAGAATGATAATTATAGATGTTAACATAACTAGTTCCCATAACTTGGATTTCAAAGTTGATTTTATTATTATTTTATTAAAAATTGTCATTTCTTTAATAAATGCAACTTAAAATAAAGTAAAAATAAAACCGTATCCCTTATTAGCTGGTAGCATCAATATCTTGTAATCAGTAGATAACAATTTGTACATTTGTAATTGGATGCTGCTTAATTGAGGGTTCTCTTTCCTGAGAATTTGTAAAGTTTAGGTGTATTGCTATTCATCTTATTATCAAGACAAATGGGTTACCATATTAATATATAAGTAATTATTAACAGATTGCTGATAGAATGAATAATAGATGATAAAATTAAAAAATAACAAAGTGAAAGTATACTGTATTGACTCAACAATAAAATGTGCAAACTATATTTTAGGCTTGTCTTAAATTGAGTTTTATGAGACAATAGGAAATTATTCTAATGAAAAAAGAGACAGAAAAGCTTAAGAATAAAGACAATTCAAATTAAATAGGAAAGTATAAAGGACTATGTACTTAGTATTACAATTATTAATTGATATACAATTGATATTTTGTTACTGTATCAAACTATCAATTCACTATACTTACTTTATTTTATAGAATTAAGCTAATAATACTAAAGAGGAAATAAATAGAATCTCTAGCTGATTTAAATATTTGTTGGTCATTTTCTAATGAAATATATTTTACTGACCACAAAAGAAAATATTAGATATTTTTAGCATAATTGGAATGCTCTAATCTACACTAAATCATTTCCCCCACATGTCAACCCCAAGGCAATGATTAATGACATACTGATAAAACTTACTTTGGTAGTTTGAAACTGAAATGTCTTGTTTATGGATAAGAATAATTTTCCACTAAATAAGACTTTCTGTAAGTAATGATATGATCATTGAAGTACATTTTAATGTTTAAGAATTAAAAGCATAAATAGTGAATGTTGACTATATATCCAATAGACTGATTTTATTTTTAGTTCTACCATACTTTTGCTTTAGAAGTGTGAGGAGAAATATATGTCTTTAACAGATTATTTACCTCTTGAGGGATACTCCCTATTTTTCTTCTTAATTTTTCCATAAGGAACTTGTGTTTGTATAAACAAAATCACCTGATTTGTTTCCACTAAAGACATTAATTTCATTGAGAAATTGGGTCATTCACACTAGTGATGCTTTAACAGAAATCATTTTATTTTCTGAGTTTTATTACTGAAGCATAAAGTGCACTGTCATATTTTCAAACTCAAAACAATAATTATATTATTTTAAAAAGTAGATACACATATTATTTACACAGGAAAGTCTAGATGTTAGACTATTTTGTAGACCTTAACATTCTAGAAAGACTAATAGTATTTCTTTTATTTTAAATCTTTTACTTCATTGTAATCTCATTGTCAGTTTATTGATTTTTTTTTTTTTTTTATTTCAGGTGTCTACAATTTGTGGAAGAGGAAACAGGATCCTTTTACTCAATTGCTTGTTCAGTGATAGAGCAGTCCAGTGGAGGAGAGCACTGACTAGTATGGACCTAACCACAAAAATGTTCCTATGAAAGTACTATATGATTTTATGTCGTTTTATTATTGATAGTAGATATGAAATTATATACATATAAATATTATTATATTGGTCTATCATAAATTTATGTGTATACTACAAGGGTTGATATGTATGTATGTATAAGAATAGATTCACCTTAATATACAGACCACTGATAAATTATTAGACCAATAATGAACTGAAAATGATTATAGCCACTATGTAGTTGAAATCAATGAATCAGAATAGGGTTTAATATAGATTTCACATAAGCTTCGGTAGTTAAAATTAAACAGTATTCAAGAAGCTTTCACTGTTCTGATGTTACTGAACTTTGACCTGATCTGATCGGAAAGACCAAGAGGCACTTGGAGAACTTGGAAATTTTTATTTTATATTGGTGGGCTCAGAGGAGACCCTTCTTACACCCTATTCCTTCCATTTGTGACAGTGTCATAAAGGGGGATAGGCAGTGGGAAGTATCATGTATTAGCTACTATCTACAAAGATCTGAATCATTAGAAAGCAGCCAGCAGGGGTGCAAGAAGTGGTAATAACAAAGGGAGCTGGTATAGCTGAAGGGCAGAGGGTGAAGAGAAAAGAAAAAAAAAAAAGTGGAGAGACCATGCTCTGCCAGAGGCCATATTTTGCCAAATTTTGTATTTTCTGCCAATATTTCTGCATATACTGCCACACAGATACAATCTAAAAAGTTTAAAATACTTCTTTTAAAATATTTCTTCTTCTGACTGATTTTTGCATATAAGAGCACTGATTTTTGCATGTGTTATTTCTGTATTTGGCTAATTTACTGAACTGGCTTATTATTTTAATTAGCTTTTCTCTGCATTTTTGGGGGGTTCTAACATAAAGTATTTTATCACCTGCATATAAGGATAGCTTTATTTTTTTCTTTCTCTAGTTGTATTCCTTTTATATCTTTCTTTTGCCTCATTGCCCTGTCTAGAACTTCTAGTATTGTTATTGGGGGATATGGACACCCCTGTTTAAATTCCTTTTTTCCTATGGGTTCTTCCGCCTGCGTGCAGCAGCTGCTCAGATATCAAACCTTAATGACCAGTATAGACAAAAGGTTTATTTCCAGATACGGGGAAAACAAACTGAAAGAGCCCATATCCTCACAAGTGTTCCAAATGGAATATAGTCCCACTTCTGCTCCTCAAGGAGCTTAATGGGGTTTACCCCAGTCTTAGGGCATTTCTGATTGAAAACACCAGGCTGTGTCCTTGACTCCCAATCCTTTCGCTCCAGTTGGCACCAGATGAATCCCACCAACACAGGTGGGGCTCAGGCGGGTCTCCCCGAGGCAGGCCTGTTTAGTGTCACCGTGGCTCCGCACTTCACCAGAGTCACCTCTCCTCCACCTTCACACAGCTCTCCATCCTCAGGAACTGAGTCCTGGGGAGGTGAGGAAGCTCCAGAGGAGTCAGTTTTGGGTCCTTCTTCTGAGGCCCAAAACCTCCACGCCTGATCCCAATTTCCAGGCTCTTCCTCTCCCTCCACTCTCTAGGCTCCTCTCCAAAATCATATCTCCTCCTTTCCCCTCTGGGCCTTTGGAGTCCCCATCCCAGGACCTACATTAGCATAATCCCAAATCTGCCCAGGTAATCACTCAACTGTAAAATTGGGAAATGGCTTTATCTGGTTCAGGCTAGTTTTAGTCTCTGTCTTTAGATGCAGGTGACAGCAATGCCCACATTCCTTTCTCAATGAAAAAGTTCATATTGGGTCCCCAGCTTCAATACTATGTTGAAAAGTAGTGGTGAGAGTGGGTATCCTCAAATACATTCTAGGAAGCAAACATTAGATTAATACCAAAACCAATTAGAGATAGCATAAAGAAAGAAAACTACAGACTAACCTCCCTAATGAACAGACAAAAAACTCCAAACAAAATTCTGGCAACTAGAATCCAACAATGCATAAAATAAAAATGCAGCCACCATGACCAAGTGGCACAAGGATGGTTCAACATCCAAAAATCAATCAACATAATACAACACATGAACAAGAAGAAAACCAAAAATCATACGATCATATGGATAGATGCAGAACAAACATTTGATAAAGTTAGCACCCATTCATGATGAAAGCTCTCACCTATTTAGTCACCTAACTTTTTAACCTTCAAATCTGGACTCATTCAGTTGTGGCAATTTAGTTAAATTAAGTTTCTTTCCTTTGTTTTGGGTCTAACAAATAATTGCTCTACATATTTTAAATTAAAACATTATAATTTCACATCTAGAAAATCTTAGTAGAAGATTTTGAGATATTAATTATAATGCTGTACAACATATAGCGAAGGCCCCTGTACATTTTTTAAATAAATGCTATGATGTATATTATATAATATTATGCCTTATTCTTTTTTTAAAATTCATTTTATTGATTTGTCACAATTGTGCATTAATTGATCCCTCCTCCTCCCTCCGTATCCCCCCTCTGTATCCCCCCTCCAGTCACTCCATCTCCCATTTTTTTGCAATTTGTTGCTTGGTTAAGTTGATGTTCAGTTGTTCGTTGTTTGGCCTGTTGTTTTCTTCCGATATTTGGTAAATGTGTATGTGTTTTTTTGTTGTTGTTGTTTTGTTTTTTACCCCAGGGCTTTCCCACTTCACTAACATTTGTTAACTATCCTGATCTTTTATGTCTTATTCTTATAAAGATTTAAAACAATGTTTACATAGTAGAGATTTAAAAGCTCATCACAGACAAAATATTTGCATGAGTACACCAAGTCTAGCCCTTGGAGTCATGAAGAGGTCAATGAGTTCCCAGAGAGATCATTCCTAATTACTTGGGATCATCAATCAATTGGTCAGTGAGTTCAGAGTTCATTTCTAATTGCTAGGTGTTGAGGAGGCCAGTGAGTTCAAAGAGAGTTCATTCCTAATTGCTAGGGGTCATGAAAAGGTCATTGAGTTCAAAGGGAGTTCATTTCTAATTGTTAGGGGTCATGAAAAGGTCAGTGAATTCAAAGGGACTTCCTTTCTAATTGCTAGGGGTCATGAAGAGGTAGCAAGTTCAAGGAGAGTTCATTTCTAATTTCTAGGGGTCATAAAGAGGTCAGTGAGTTCACAGAGAGGCCATTCCTAACCACCTGCAGTCATCAAGCAGTGAGTTCACAGAGTTCATTCCCAATTGTTAGGGGTCATGAAGAGGTCAGGAATTTCACAGAGAGGGCACTTCTAATTATTCTGGTTCATGGAGTCCTTAATTAGTTCACAGAGAGGTCATTCCTAGTTACTTGATGTCATCAATTGGTCAGTGAGTTCCTAATTACTAGGGGTCATGATAGGTCTGTGAGTTCACAAAGAGGTCATTCCTAATTGCTAGGGGATATGAAGAAGTCAGTGAGTTCAGGGAGGCCACCCCTAATTGCTAGGGGTTATGAAAAGGTGAGTGAGGTCACAGAAGGTCATTCCTAATTACTTGGGTTATCAATTGGTCAGTGAGTTCTAGAGTTCATTCCTAATTACTCTGGTTCATGGAGTCCTTAGTGAGTTCACAGAGAGGCAATTTCTAATTACTTGGGGTCATGAAGTGGTCAATGAGTTCACAGAGAGTTCATTCCTAATTACCTGGGTCATCAGTCAGTGAGTGTACATGGAGGCCTCTCCATATTACTCTGGTTCATAGAGTCCTCAGTGAATTCACAGGAAAGTCATTCCTAATTCCTAAGGGTCATGAAAATATCTGTGAGTTCACAGAGATGGTTTTCCTAAACACTTGGTGTCCTGAAGGGCCAGGTGACAGGGCTGGAAGGCCAGCCTGCATCTAATTCTAAGCTCCCCAAGATTCCTTACTCTCTTTCTCTGGCAATCTGTCTCTTGTCTCTTCTTCATCCATGCCACTATTAATTGTCCTTCTGCTAGGTTATGCTGCTACCACTGCTTTGATCTCTGCTTCTAGATTGAGATACCTAGAAGGGGACCAGGTGTCAAAAATTGTGCTTGAGTACCCTGTGCCTTCTGCATTAACACACACAAGACTGGGGTGACAATTACAGACTAGTGGCATAAAAAGCCAGATTAACTCATTTATACATGCAGTATTTGTCATTCTGTGATTGACCTATTTTGTTTAGCAGAATATTCATGTTGTGATTCAACCACATTGTATTTTTAAGCATTTCTGTCTTTTCCAAAACTGAGTAACAGAGCATTGTATTCATAGACCATTTTCTGCTTATCCTTTTATGTGCCCATAAGTGTTTATATGGTATTTACATCTTAGTTATTGTGAATGATGCTACAATAAATATAGACATGCTAATATATCATGGAGATCTTGCTTTCAATTATTTTGTGTAATTGCTCTAAAGTGGGATAACTGGATAATATGGTAGTTATATTTTTAATATTTTAAAGAATCTTTATACTGTTTTCCAAGCAGTTGTAATACTCATTAACAATGTTCAAATGTACTTCCACATCCTTACCAACACTTGCAAACTTTTGTTTTTTTGAGAATTTTTGTGTATCCAACATATATAAGATTTATTCTTGAGAATGTTCTATGTGAACCTGAAAATTAATCATGTCTTTTGTGAATGGCAATTCTAAATATGGCTTAAATTTGATCCATTACTGTATCTCAGGCTATTGCTCACTTGTTTACTTCCTGTCTGAATGATCTATCCTTTTAAATGCTAAAAAATAGCATCTACTTTCCTAAGTCTTAAATCAAAAATAACAAAATAGAAATCTTAAGTGCTAATATTTAGTCAGTAAGGGTTTATATTCAATTCAAAAATGAAAATAAAAATATCATTTGTTTACCATATATGTTCTTGAAGAAATTAATGTCAACATTTAGGGTTTTTTTATTAAATATTTTATTATATAGATAATTATTTCACATCTTTGTAATCCCAAGTACTCTCCCCACCTTAATTGTTCCCTCCCTCCCTTGCCCACTTCATTTTGTGTTTTAGCTTGTTTTGACTTTTTCCCCTGGCCTTTTGTCTTTTTTTCCTATGTCCCATATATAAGTAAAATCATTTTGATTCTGACTTTTTCTTTCTGACTTGTTTCTGTTAATATGATTTTTTCTAGGAGCATCCATATTATCATAAAATCATCAAATTTGTCATTTTTAATTGATGAGTAATATTTCATTGTGTACATATACCACATCTTTTTCATCCATCTATCTGTTTTGGGACATTTGGATTGCTTTAATGTCCTTGCAATTAAAAATAGTGCTGACAAAATCATCCTTGTACAGGTATCCCTTTGTACCCACACTAAGCGATTGCTGGGTTCAATGGGTTCCATTTTCACTAGTTTGAGGGTCCTCCACACTGCTTTCCACAGTGACTGAACCAGTTTACATTCCCACCAGCAGTGTGAGTGTTCCTTTCTTCCTTTCTCCACATTCCCACTAGCATTTGTTGCTGCTCTTTCTTTCTCCTTCCTTCCTTCCTTCCTTCCTTCCTTCCTTCCTTCCTTCCTTCCTTCCTTCCTTCCTTCCTTCCTTCCTTCCTTCCTTCCTTCCTTCCTTCCTTCCTTCCTTCCTTCCTTTCTTTCTTTCTTTCTTTCTTTCTTTCTTTCTTTCTTTCTTTCTTTCTTATATGGGCCATTCAGGCTGGTGTGAAGTAGTATCTCATCGTGGTTTTGATTTGCATTTCTTTGATTTGCTCACATTGAACAGTTTTTCATGTGCCTGTTGGTCATTTGTATTTCCTCTTTGGAGAAAAATCTTTTTAGTTCCTCTTCCCATTATTTGACTGGGTCTTGCTTTGTTTTTGCTAAGTTGTGTGTTTATTTTTGTTTTTCTGTTGTCTCTTTTGCTGTACAGAAGCTCTTTAGTTTTATGTAGCCCCAACTTTAAGGGAAGACCTAGACCAATTAGACCTAATAGATATATACTGGACACTGAACGTCCAAAGAAAGGAATACACCGTTTCAAATTCACCTGGATCCTTCTCTAAAACCACTTATTAGGGCACAAGGCAAACGTGAATAAATACACAAAAATTAAAATTATACCAACTTTTTCTCAGATCATAAAGGCAGCAAGCTAGAGATTAACAATGAAGAGAAAGCAAGAAGAGTGTCCAAGACATGGAGACTGAAAAATATGCTACTAAATGAAGAATGGATTTTAGAAGAAATTTAACCTACTTTGAAAGAAATGACAAAGAAGACACAACATTCCAAAATGTCTAGGACTCACAAAAGCACATCTAAGAGAAAAGTTCATAGCAATACAGGCCCATATCAAAAGCCAAGAAAAAATAAAAGAAATAACCTAATCTCCCAACTCAAAAAATTAGAAAAAGAACAACAGGAAATGCCAAAACCCAGTAGAAGACAAGAAATCATAAAAGTAAAAGAAAAAAAAATCAATAACCTAGAAACCAAAAAAACTATCTAGAAGATCTGCAAAACCAAGAGCTGGTTCTTTGAAAAAATAAATAAAATTGATAACCCCCTTACAAAGCTTATAAAGAAGAGAAAACATTAAAATAAACAGGATTACAAAAGAAAGAGGACAAAATACAACAGACACAAAAGTAATCCAAAGGATAATCAGAGACTACTATGAATATCAATATGGCAACAAGCACAACAACCTGGATGAGATGGACAGATTCTTGGAAAAATACAACTATCCAAAATTGAAAATGAAGAAATAGAGAATTTAAACAAACAAATCACAAGCAGCAAAATTGAAGCTGTCATCAAAACACTCCCTAAAATCAAAAGCCCAGGGCCAGACAGCTTTACAAATGAATTCTACCAGACATTAAAAGATGAAATAATGCCTGCATTACTAAAACTTTTCAAAAAAAATGAGAAAGAAATAAAACTGCCAAACAAATTCTACAAGCAACCATCACACTCATAAAACCAAATAAGGACAGCACCAAAAAAGAAAACTATAGACCAATTTCCCTAATAAATACAGATGCAAACATTTTAAACAAAATCCTGGCATATCAAATCCAACAATGCATAAAAAGCATTATTCACCATGACCAAGTGGGATTATCCCAGGGGCACAAGGATGGTTCAACATCCAGAAATCAATAAACATTATCCACCACATCATCAAGGAGAAAAACAAAACCATATGATCATACCAATAGATGCATAGAAAGCACTCAACAAAGTCCAGCACACATTCATGATAAAAGCCTTTGAAAAACTGGGATTAAAGTAACATACTTCAACAAAATAAAAGCCATCTATGACAAACCTACAGCTAACATCATCCTAAGTGGGGAAAAACTAAAATCATTCCAACTAAGATCTGGAGCCAGGCAAGGATGTCCACTATCTCCACTACTCTTTAACATTGTTCTGGAAGTTCTAGTTAGGGCAATAAGGCAAGAGAAAGTTATGAAAAGGCACGAATAGTAAAAGAGCAACAGACACTATCATTTTATGCAGATGACATGATTCTTTATATAGAGAACCAAAAAAATCTACAGAAAAATTTTTCAAAACAATAAACCAGTTCAGTGAGGTAGCCAGTTACAAAATCAAACACACAAGTCAGTAGTTTTCCTATAAACAAAAAGTCAAATAGAAGAAAAAGAAATTAAAAAATAAATCCCTTTGCCATTGCAGAAAAATAAAAACCTGGGAATAAACCTAACAAAACATGTGAAAGAGCTATACAAGCAAAAATTTAAAATACTGCTAAAGGAGATAGAAGAAGATATAAGGAAATAGAAAGACATTCCCTGCTCATGGATTAGAAGAATTGACATCATCAAAATGGCCATTCCACCAAAAGCTATCTACAGATTTAATGCAATCCCTGTAATAATCACAATGACATTCTTTAAAGAGATAGAACAAAAAATACTGAAATTCATATAGAATAATAAAGGACCTTGAATTCATATAGAATAATAAATGACCTTGAATATCAAAAAGACTCCTGACCAAAAAAAGAGAAAATTGAAATATTAGTATACCAGACTTCAAATTATACTACAAAGCCATGGTAATTAAAACAGCTTGGTACTAGTACAACAACTGACAATCAGACCAATCAAACAGAATTGAGTGCCCTGATATAAAACCACACATAGTTACCTAATCTTTGACAAAGGAGTGAAAAACTTACAATAGAACAAGGACAGCATCTTCAATAAATGGTGCTGGGAAAACTGGATCCAGGCATGCACAAAATGAACCAAGACATCTCTCTAACACTATGTTAAAAACCAACTCAAAATGGATAAAAGACTTGGATGTCAGACCTGAAACCATAAAATAAATCGAGGAATACTTGGGCAAAACCTCCATAAGTTTCAATTCAGAAATTCATTTCTTGATACATCCATGGCTGGCAAAAAATTAAGGATAACATTCAGATTTTAATACATTAACAAATTTGTTGCCAATCATTTCTATCTTTTATTAACTTTATAGAAGGCATATCATTCCTAAAAGTGCTGGCATTCCAAGTTTATTTTTTTTAATTTTTTAAAAATAAATTATTTGTATATAAATTTCACATCTTTGTGATCTCCAGGATTCACCCCCACAGCCTCCCTGATTATTCCATCCTGTCCCACCCCCACGCCCACTTGTGTACTTTAATGTGGTAGTTGGCTTGTTTTGACTTTACTTCATGGCCGTTTGTTTATCTTTCCCATGTCCCATATGATAGTGAAACCATTTGATTTCTGTCTTTTTCTTTTGACTTGTTTCTGCTACTATGATTTTTTCTAAGTCCACCCATGTTATCATAAAATCATCCAAGTTGTTTTTAATTGATGAATAATATTCCATTGTGCAAGTTACTGAGTATAGACACTTGGTCCAATATTCTCAAAAGTTATTTATTTATTTTCCCCATCAAAATATCTTTACTCTCTCTGTATTATTTTATTCTTCTTAGAACTCTACCTAGTATACACACCCCTCCTTGATCTCTATATATTTTATTTTAGTTTTGAGGCAGTGCTATTTTATCATTACCTCACTTCCCACTCTTACCTTTTGTTTACTAAATGTTTAGTTAATGTTATTAAAATGCTAGAATATTAGGTAATGGATTAAATTTATATATATAATTAAAATATATATACATAATTCCTTTTTTCAGAAAATTGTAAAAATATTCTCAGTATTCAGTGCATATTCTTCCTATATTTGGTAGTAATTCCTATGAGAAAGGCAATAGAGTACACCTCTTCACTCTTTGTCTTGGAATTTTGCTGTGATATTTCTTTGGACAATATAGTAAATAAAATGAGCTCTACTTATGTTCTTGTACTTTGAAGCTCTCATTGTCATGACTTGAGGGGTTTTTGTCATTTTTTTTATAGTGGAATGATTGAATTTCATTAACGTTATCATAAAATATGAAGTTTTATTTGAGGAAGAAGTTTTTTGGACCCTGTAGATTTCTACTTAAAATTAATGCCTTCGGTTATATCTTAATTTCTTACATGTCTGCATTTACTGACTCTTACATACAATTACTTGATGGACTGCTTCTTTAAATGCTGAATTTGGAAACAGAATAATAGAAACATATAATAGAATTTAAAGAAAATAGTATCATATTAAATTCCCTCTGACTCTGTTTTGATTGTATGATTGCCAGAGATTTTTGGAATAGCAGCACAACTTTCATTTTCAAATCACATTCATCTAGTTATTTTTAAAGCAATCACTGATTGATGCTATGTTTAGTGCCTTGGTATTATTATATAAAAATAATTAAAGTTTTTTCTTAAAGAAAATCATTAAGGTTTTCTTTTATGAAAGCAATCTTTTAATTTTTTGATAGCTATTGTTCCAGTTTTGTTTGGGTATCATGAATAATACTGGACAAACACTTCCAAAGTCTCCTTTGAGTAATAGTTTCTTTTCATTTAAAAAGAGTTTTTTGAAAATTTTGAAAGTCATCCAAATTATACTTGACTATGATTTGTTAAGCTACTTAAATTTAAGTCATTAGAAATATTTTTGATGAAACACAAAGTTTATGAACAAAATATCACATGCTTACAATTCTCAAAGCAGGTATAGCCACTTTTGTTCTTTTGTCAATAGAAACAATATATTGTCACTCTTCATTATACAATGTCATTATTTGACTCACAATATTAAAAAATATAAGAAATGGAAACTCTCAGAATTGCGGTGCAGATGGAAAATTGCTCAGACATTCTAAATAAATCAAAATGACATGTACTTTATATATTATAGATATTGTTTTATTATATGTAATGTTAAAACACACAATTTGTAAATCATGTACAAGTTTAAGGGTCCTATAAGTGGTGATATAGGCATTTTTCCTAATGTTTTTAAAGGCTAAACTTGAAATCTATTTGAAAATTTTGGTTAAATATCAAGTTAAAATAAAAATATTCTCTAAAATGAGACAAGTCTCTCCCTTTAAAAACTGTAGGGTGGTATAAATCATTTGTTAGCTCAAAATAATTATACAAAAAGAAGTAAAAATGTGTTACATAATATACAATATAGTGTATCTTAATTAACAGTGGGTAGTTATACATTTTAGAATTCATTAATCTTTCTAAAATCCTGGATGACTTCATATTTGTTATGAAAGAAATTTCTAAAATTGAATACAAAATTATTTTACATGAAATACTAGTTTCATTGAAAGACTTTCAATGAAAGACTAGTTTCCATTGCTAAGGATAAATAAATTTTTCCACCAGCACAATCTAGGAAATGCAATCAACAGAAAGTGCATGTAATATATGAAAATTACATATTTTACTTTTATGAACTAAACAAAAAATGTGTTTAAATGCACCATGTCAATATAGAGTAGAATAAGATTCAACTTAAAATGTATAGCAAAATGCAAAATACTACCAGTTTAGGGAATGATTTTAATATGATAGTCAAAGAAAACATATAATAATGTATAAGGTGAATTTAAATGAGATTATCTGAGAGGAATTTTGCTTTATAATCAACAAGAAAACAGCATGCAAAGTCCTAATGTCAACACAAATCATCCTATGCTTTGGTATTTATGTTAAATTTGTTTTAAAATGTTACTCCATGTGTTATGCCTGATCTGATCTTGTTGAGGTAATCTTGTTATGGGACTTGCATATTTCTGGTTCTGATTTCTGTTTTGCTAAATAAGATCCATTTATAGATCATTTTACTTTACATTTGTTCCTTTTTTTCTCAATTTTTTGTCATTATAAACAATGAATTTTTTTTTTCTGTTTCAAGTGGTGGTTATGAATGTTAGATATGCATTGAGTGGCTTGCTGTACTGCATTGCCATGAATGATATATACATAAGCGGATAAATAAAATGGTCTTGACTGCATCTTGATTGCCTATCTGCTTCCTGACATCAGGGATTTTTCACTAGTTTTATCCCATTTCATTTATGTTTCCCTTTCCCAGCATGTTTCTTAGTCCACTATTTCTCCATGCATATCTTCTACTGAAGTTCCTTTCTCTAGAACATTGCAACAATTTATTTTAGAATGTCTCTACAGATAATTTCATCAAAGTGTTCACTAGATACCTAATTATTTATATAAAATTGACAAGATGATTTAAAATGATTGAAAGATAAAAATATTTTAATAATTTTGATACTAAAATTCAGACTTATTTCTTTCTGTGAAATTTAGGCATTACAAAATCACATAAAATTGTTTTCTAAGACTGAAACTTTAGGTAAGTTTAGGCAAAATTCCAGACAAAATTACCACCTTATTTATCTGAGTTGGGATGTAGACATCAGTATATCTTTATCAACTTCTGTTTATCATTTAATAGCTCAACAGGAAAAAAAAAATCATCTCCGTGAATCACAGTTTATAGTCTTGCTTTTAGTTACCAGTCTAACTCACTTTTCCATTCCTGTGAAATCTACTCACCTGTAGCATTAACCAGTGTCATTCTTGTTCACCCGAAAATATTACCATTGCTTGCCATACTTCTGTCTCTCTTCTAATTCTAAGGGCAGAAATATTAGTAATGATGATTTGGGCCAGGGGTCTGGGGACTTCTGGGTGCTCCCTCTGTTCTTGTCTCAGTAAGGAATGAATTCTACACTGAGATCAGAGTTAGGCAAGATATTTTTTGATAGATAAGAGAAAGGACAGGAAAGTTCTTTGAGCAGAGAGTGTGCCCAAATATGTAGCCACCAAGTGACTGAAAAGTAGGTGTTTATAAGGTGTAGCAGTCAAGGAGTAATGGGCTGGGGTTTGGCTGTTATTTTTTTGGTGCTATTTCCCATGTTGATTGGTTGGGGTCCATAGGGTCTTGTAGGTTACAGAGGTCTACTGAGTTTGCCACCTTACCTGGTCTGTCTTTCCAAAACCAGTTTGAGGCCATTCCTTTATCATTATGTTTTGTATTGGTGTTCTGAACATTCCTTTTTTTCAGATTAATAAATGGGTTTATGGCATTTTGGGGGAACCTCCTGGTTTCAAACAATTTTTCCCTAATGATAGTGATAAATAGATTGATCAATGTACTTTGGGGATTGGGGCACTCTATTCTTAACTACCTGTACCTATTTTCTAACTTATTACTATAACCATTGCTATAACAACAACATCAACTACTATAATACTAGCAATAGCAATGGAAACAAACAATAAATTCTTCTCTATATTATATTGTTTCCATGATATTAAAAATGTTAGTATTTCAGTTATTGTATTATATCTGAGTCGTTAATGAATATGATATTATATTAGAATAAAAAGTTTTCAGAAATCTCAGCTTATAATAAATTCTGTTAATAATATAACAGCTTATTATTTTATTATGCTATGTATGATATGTATACATGTATATTATATATTTATGAAATGAATTCGTAGTCACAATCAAGCAGCTTATAATTTCTTTTAATAATATAACCTGCTATTATTTTGTAATATATTTCTGAAATATCCTTTGCCACAATCAAGCAGATAAAGAGCATTTTTTTCACTTGTACATTACTGGCATTTACATTTGAGTTTACTGATGCTAAGTTTCTTTCCTTCTCTCTCATATATACATATGTTGCCAAAATAGCAAGAATGGTAACTACAATTTTATACATTTACATAGGTGTGGATCTGACCCATGCCCCCACAATACAGAATACTGAGGAACTGACAACTAAACAGTTAATATCCCATATTGCAGGGAACTTCAAGAACCAAGTTCAATAGTCTTGGAACCAAGTTCCAAAGTGCAATCTGCCTTAAAAGATTGATTCAAATGTCATCCCAAGCCCATGTGTGACTATTTCCTCTGTGCTATAACCTAGAATTCAAGTTGTATCTTTGTTATGATCCAAAAGAGAGTAGTTTGACATGATTTTATTACTTGGGTTGAGGAGGTATTAATCTGTGATCTGACTATGACAGCTCTATTCATCAAATATTTCCCAAACAGAAACATGTTATAGTCAAGTAGGGAAGTTGGCATAGTTGATGTTGGCATATGCACTTAAATAGTGGTGTTAGTAACCCTCTAAACAAATTCCTGGGTATATATACTCATGGTTTAATATTTTGAATACAATCTTGTATCATCAGCACAACTCAACCCATAATAAGATTATACATTTCCAATGTTGTGACACAGGTCCATGTTTGTGTATGTCTAGCAAGAAGGCTCTAACTGCCCTTTGTTATCATTACCTTTCCAAGACATTAGATAGCAGGCAGCCTGAACATAAAATCCTGTCTCTCTTTAGAGAAAAAAGTAGAATACTTGCCACCAATATAAAGGATTCAGTATTCCAAATATCCTGGTGACTGCACTACAACAAAAATCACTGCAAACACAGCGGTCATTTCTTCACCCTCTGACAATTGGGGCTCAGAGAAACAATGGCAGAAAGTGCTAATCTTCTGATTACTATTGCTTATGATTCATATTTATAATCAGTCTTTAAATTTCATGTATTCTACTAGCATTAGTAAAATTATTTGATATTAATATGAAAGTCAGGCAAAATTTCTACAACTATTGGGAAGTCAACCAAGAGTATCTTGGGTTCTACTTTTCGACTGAGTCCCCACTGAAAGTTTTTGTTGGTTAATTACTGCTCATTACTGTTTTGATGTGTATACCACTACTCTCCCTTATGAAATGACAAGCAACTGAATGATAAATATTAGTGTTCTATTTTCTAACTCAGCATTGAATGATAACCTAGAACAAATAAACCTGTATTTCAAAGTGAGCTTCTATCTAGACTATTTCAAAAGGCATACAGAATAGATGCTTTATAGTTGATTTGAGGTCCCTTAACTACTTATAACATGTAAATGAAGAAATTGGAGAAAGTAATGATATTTGAAGCAAGAAATATAAGATGCTGTGAGTTCCTGCAACTAGAATACTAAGTAGAAGGGTGTTAAGAGAAAGTCATATAGAGTGTTGTAAACCATTGTTACCTTAGCAGCAGTGACAACAACAACAACAACAAAATATGTTTATGGGTGAAAGCAGCAAAAAACACTGAGAGTCATATCATAATCTAAATATCCCAATTACTCCCCAGAATCTGTATTTTTGTGTTACTACATCTGTTTCTATATACAATGAAAATACCCTTCACATATGACTTACTTTGTAGTTATTAAAATTAAGTTGAGAGAAGTTGGTACCAGTAGACCTTCTCTACAAGAAAATTTAAAGAAAGGAAGTTCTTCAGATCAAAGAAAAAATAAGCCCAATGGACACTTGGCAAAACATAATTGCTTGAACAGAAACAGACCATAAATAAGTAGGTAGAGAGAAAGCATATTTTAGTTTTTTTTTTTATTTTTCTCAATAAACACACAAGTATTTATATTAAGGATCTCATTGCATTATGGACTTTATAAATTATGTAGAAGATAAGCAAATGGAGTGATTAAATGAAAATAGAATTATGTTCTCATGAGATTTAAAATCGTGCAATGTGAAGAGAAGTAAATGAAGTGGTAAAATGTCTATTCTAAACAGACCGAAAAATAAGGGTTCATCTCACAAATTTTAAAGCATCAGTTAAACCCATTAAATAGTTATAACTAGAGTTAGCAGAGAACAATGTGGGAAACTTCAGAGAATTTGAACATCACTTCTACATATGTTATTTGATTTCAAAAGTATTTATGGTGTAATATATTTTCACTAACCTATTTTTAACAAACAGCTTCAGAGATACTTGAATGACTTTCTCAAGTGAGTGCAGGTTATATAATAGAGGTTAAAATTGGAAGCTCACACACCTGGTTCCACTTTATTCTCATTCAAGTCACTGTTCATGAGGCATTTCAATTAATGGTTGAGAATTACAGTGGGTAAATTTATATTTTTAATGTGTTTTTTATAAACAAATAGGTAATGTTTAGCTAACCTATTGAGAGTGGCAGATGGAAGAAAACAAATATTACTGATATACTCAACATTTATTTTATACTTACTGTGTGAACATTTAGATGCTATGAATTTCAAGAACTCACTTTCTGAATCTTCATCTGCAGTTTGTTCTCAGACAATTTTTATCAAAAATATGTATGCATTTCAGAAACTAAATATAGAATATCAAATACTCGACCTTTGTTTTTTGCATCTCTTAAAAAAGATTTTGTTGAGATGACTTTCCTTTGTCTATCTCAACAAAGACTTCTGGTGTGCAGTATTAGTACACAGAGGTATCACTTTATGAACTATTGCTCTGTGATTGCACATTTGTATATTTGTATTTAATCAAAACTGACTCAGACATTAATAGGAATACATGCAAATTATGTTCTAAGATTTAAAGGTTGATAGAATCGTGAATAGAGTTGTTCATGATATACATATTATCAGGTGATTGTCATGTACACTTGATGGCTCATGAGCTAACCTCAAAATCATTTAATTCAAAAGCTAAAACTTTATACCTTAGTGATACTATTAATATAGAATATTACTGAAGACAACCTGAATTGTATAAACTAAATTCCCTATAACTAAGGGACATATTCCTTATAAGTAACAGACATATTATTTACAGACATGTGCATGCATACTGACTGATGTACATAATCCAGATAGAAATGTAATTTTATAATTTTATGATTGATCTATTTGACAAATCTACAAACTTTTTAATTAATTTAATAGTGCATTTTCTTAGGTTATCAAATACTTTACAACACAAATAATAGTTGTTTGGATATCCTCTGCATTGATGTATATTTTCTTTATTCACATGCTCCTGTTTTGATAGGACTTATTCTGAGTACTGCTACTATATATTATATACTTAAAATGTATATTATATATACATTTGATATTTATATTTTTCTGATAACTTTCTGTGTATAAATTATTTTACATGTATGATTTGTTGCAAATATTACATAACATCATTTAATTAAGAATTCAATATCCTGGTGATGTTTATTATTGTGTCTATATATCATTTATTATTGCTTTACTCATATGAATATATTTTGGCTTAGATAATATATGAATTTTTCAATATTCTATCTAGTATGCATTCTTGATACTAAAAACATGTTTGTGTTATTCCTAGTAGAATTAAATAATTTTAGTGGCTTCTATATGTGCCTATGAAAGAGAATTTGTTTGAAATAATGTGTATCTATACTGGGAAAGAACATGGTGGGATCAGATGATGAGAGAGATGTGGCAGTTTGCATTATTAATAATAAAATAACCCATGTGTTTGTTCAGCAAAAAATTTTATTTTGATTTTAATATGATATTTTTAGCTCAGGATTATTACTATAGGAATTTTTCCAATTGACATAAAAGCTTATGCCAGAATGATATTAAAATGAAAATGTATTTGGTCAGCGAACAGCCTTACTTTTCTTAGAAGAAAATATTTTAAATGTACATGTAGTCATAATCACAACTTTCAAGAACTAAAGACCTCCTACACATCACAAATATATATATATATGCAGAATATATATATGCAGAATATATGTATATGCAGAATATATATATATATATATGCAGTTTGTTCCAATGTACTATGGAATACTTCTTTTTATAAACTGAAATATGATTTTACTGCTATAAAGGAACATTTTTAACGGTAAAATCTGCAAATAAAAGTGAGAAATTTCATCATATCTTCTACACTGGCATAGATGCAACATTATTAAAATCAGAAGTCTTTCTTCCATCGTGAATAATTTTACCCAATATTCAATATATCATCTTCTAATCTGTCAAGTTTTATTTTAATTTCTGAATTTCAAGAAGATTACTAAATCTGAATTTATTATGAAATTATTCATGGAGGAAAAACCACTGATCGACCCAGGAAACTCTCCTGTCTTTGGAGAATGACTGCTGCTTTGCTTTACAAATATCATGACACAGAAATTGCTACCTATGCTTTGGGTTCTGTGGAATCCATGGGTCATATACATCTGTAAATATTTAATATAGAAGTAGATTTAAAAATAATTGCATCTCAATTTCATCATTACTAATTTTAATTTTAATTTATTTTCTCAAAAGATAAACAATAAGTAGAACCAATACATCTACAATTGTATTATACTATTTCTTGAAAAATATTTTCTCAGTTAATCATTTCTTCCCATAAAAGAAATTATGAGAATAAAATTGTCCTGTTTAGCTTTTCATTTTTCTATTTAGTCAATTATAGTTTTACCCACAATTTAACCTTTCCGTTTGGTTTTATGTGATTATCTCATAACGATGATTTATTTAGCGTTTTTACAACACATTTAATAATATATCTTTGTTAACATTTTATTTTATTGATATTTATTTCATAAGTTAGAATAGTTTAACTGTGTGATTATATAATTTAAATATGTACACTCTCCTATACAATGTTTTAGAGTTTTTCACTTGTGTATCTTATAATCTGTGGATCAATTCCTAATAGAACACAGACTAAATTTTATAAATTTTTATTGCTAATACCTAGGTGACTTTAGAAGGCACTGAATAAATAAATAAGCACTACCAAGTGACACGAGTTTATTAACCCCATATGTCCTTTGTTCTTTGTCTAGTATCCCAGTCTCTGAAAAATGTGATGTTTTAAACACAGACTATAAGCATGAACCGAACAGAGAGCTCCAGGAGAACTGCTCTAGCTCTGACACAAGGAAAAGGGAAGGGAATTCCTAAAATGGGTAGAATTCATAAATCCCTTTCCCCTCCCAACTTCTCTTCACTCTCAGATGTGTTGATAATGGGGGGTGGTGAGCTGCAATGTTAACATGGGTCTTCAGAATTCTAAAAGCCCAAATTCTAAGTCTCTTAATATTCTCTGAATTTGTTTTCCCTTTATATGGAAATTAAAACTTGGCAAATTTGAGTACATCAAAGTCCTTGGGCGGTTATTGAGGATTTTGTGTTACAATATTTTTTTTTTTTAGTTGATAATTTTATCTTTTTTCTTTTGCACGAGATCATGGCTTCTATGTTTTTAAAGTTTTAATTTGAGATTTTATTGTTTTATATCTTCACTCTTTTCAGGAAAGAAGATAAAAAAGATCAATAATTTCTTTTATCACTTTGTTTAAAGAATAAAAAATGTTCCTCCCATGAAAAGTGTGGCACTATGGAATAAAAGCATAAAGGGTAAGCCTCTCCCACATTCAATGCCTGCTTTCATTTAGATTCAGTGGTGGTAGTTTCTGCTTGGAATACTGTTTTCAGTTTATGTTTCCTGAAATTAAAATAGTTTTATGTCATTATTTCTGATTTGAAGGTTATAGGTTTAAATTTCTCCAGTTGTTCAAATGTTATTGTATTACTTGAGAAACTATATCATTATTTATTTTTATTGATTATTTATCTATTTTTTCTTACATTGGTGTATAGCCCATATATCTCCTACCACAATATCACCCAAATACCATCACCCTGATTTCCTTGAGCTCACCGCTTTCCAGAATTGGCCCTTTCCTCACCCCTTGCTCTCTGCTTCTGTTCTGTTATCAGCTTGCTAGTTATATGACTTTTGAAGTAAATGTATATCATGGCACAGATATATCAAATCTAATTTTTATGACATATAACAGTAGTGAGTCTCTTTCAGTAGTAGAGATTTTTGCAAATTAACTCATATATATTTGAGCAAATTTGCTCTCTATATGAGTATATTTGCAAATTTACCCATATATAAATTTACTTATTATTTACTTAATTTTTATATTTCCTCACTATTTATTTATAAATACTTGTAAATATTTATATATGAATATTGTATTCATATATCATATATATTTATATAGATATTGTATCTACATATACATATTATAAACAAATACTTATAAATATATATAAATATTGAGTAAACTTATATATAAATATTTATAAATATTTACATATAAATATTGAGTAAAATTACTATGTGTAGATTTTCAAATTAACTCATATATATATTTTATATATATATATATAGAGAGAGAGTAGTGGAGATTTTTGTGAATTAATCTATTCCTGTGGAAGAATTACTTAAAAAAATTATGTTATTGTATTTTTACCAATATCTTTTACAAAATTGCTTTTCATTAATTTTACAAGTGTTTATTAATTTTTAAAGGTGTGTAACTAAAATTGATACTTCTAGATTTTATTCTAACCACTTATTGCTGCTTAATAGAGTTGAACATTCTTCATTGTTTATATTGAAATAAAATAGATGGAGAAATTATTTCACACATTGGTTTTGTTAAAATACCACTTGGTGATTTTTTTCAATCATTTTTGAACTATCAATAATGATTTCACTTGAATTTGCCTTATATCTCAATTATCAGAACCATTTGTTTTAGTATCAATATGTTACACAAGACTAATTATATCCAGCATCATGGATTGAAGTGTTATTATGGAACAATGTTCAGATTTATCATTGCATTATTATATACTCAGTACAACACACTCTACTTGACAGAAATTATATCTGAACTCTAATTTCAGAATAAATTAAGAAATTATTCTTATTTCTGAATAATAGTTTAAAGTACTTACCATGTTTGTATTTTTCTGAGAAAGAATCAAAATTGTTCTTTTAACTCTGCTATAAAAGTCTTGACATCATGCTCAACTTTGTTCATCCTTGAATGAACTATAAACATCCCACATAAAATATGAAAATTGTATTCGAAGTTTATGCATCATACTTGATATCATACTTAATGATTTTCAGTGTTTTAAATTTGTATTGTTTCTAGCCACAAGATTGTTTGAGAAAATATATGATCCTCATATTTGCTTCATATTTTGTGCTTCACAGCCTTCATATTTCAAGATCCAAGAAATTAGAAACAATTAACTATTCAGAAATGCATTTTCACTTGGCTCACTGCAAGCCAGGCTCTCCTACTCCACATGTTAGTCTTTTTCCTACATTCTTTCACTCTTACTCTTTATTACTGATCTCCCCTTGATTTTGTCTTTCCTTCTATGTCTGCTGCCTGTACCCACTTCTTTGACAATCTTATCCAATTTTATGAGATTTAAGTACCATTATGTGTTGACAATTTTGAATATACAATCCTCTTCCATATAACTTCCATATAACCAGATACTGAATAAACCATCCAATAGATTGGAGTTATGAAGTCATAACTCCAATCTATTGGATGGTTTATTCAGTATCTCCCTTTGCATCAGTATCTATCTATCTATCTATCTATCTATCTATCTATCTATCTATCTATCTATCTATCTATCTATCTATCTATCTATCTATCTATCTATCTATCTATCCATCCATCATCCATCATCTATCTATCTTCTAGCTATAGATGTATATGTAATTTATATGTAATATGTAATATTTATGCAATTTATATATTTAACTATGTATATATATATTTTTTAGTACACTCACACACCTTAACAAAACATCAATCAAAATACTCACCATGCCAGCCTTCCTATCTGTGTAAAAGAAAACTGTCCCTCCAAACATTTGTATCAAATGTTCAGTAATATGTTTGACTGCTCTTCTTTTTTGAACTTCTTATCTAATCTGGCAATAAGTCTGTCTGTTTAAGCCTCAAAATACATACATAATTTACCCTTTACTACTGTGTTCTCTATGTCACACTGGCTCTATCATCACTATCATCTCTGAAATTATGTTACAACAGTCCCCTGATGCTCTTGCCATTACCCTGCTTTTATTTTACTTTCAATCCAGCATCCATTGTGTTCTGATTTGTGCTGAAGTCAAATATTTGACTCACCTGCTCAGTCCTTACAAATGACTTCCAATCTTTTTTTTGATTAATTCCAGTTTCTCTAGCATAGTTACTTTAATGCCTGCCATTCTGGTTTCCTAAATTCTATTCTATTTCTTAGTTTCAGACTGAGATCTCTAATGGCTTTTTTCACTGTTAAATTTCAAGTGTTCAGAAGAGAATTAGACACATGATAGTTTCTAAATGAAATCTGTTAAATGAGTAAGTGAATTCATGCTTTTAAAGACATACCCTTATACTATAGATAAACTTCATTTTATTCAAGTGTCCAGGTGCCTGATAAGAAAGCTATACAATGGTAATGTCTAAAAGAGAATAATGCAATCATACCTTTAATATCCATGTAGACTTTAAAATGTGTTATTCAAAGCCAGGGGAACATATACTGCTAACTTTTTGACACATGACAGTATTTAACACAATTAACAGTGTTTAATATATTGTGCATACAGTAAATGCCATGGTAATCACTGTTATTCTTTTAAAAAAGCTTCTTAACTGCAACTGATAACTTTCATAATTCCCCTAAACTATGAACTGAATTTCCTTGGATAATACAACATGAAGGAAGTAGAGTTAAATCTAAGATACACATACAATATAAGTTAGAGTTTACTAAGAAATACAGAATATATGTAATACACAAAATTTTACATTGAAGATCAATGTTTAAGCATGTTTTTCAAAATGTGGACATTAATACAAGTACTGTGTTAATGCTAAATTACTGTTGGACAATATATAAAGAGTACCAATAATAATATAAGTATTTTAATATCATGGGGATTTTTTTATAATTTTGATAACTTTTATTAGAAAACAAAACTTAAAAAATAGAAACTCATTTATAATTAATCAATGCAATTGAAAATGTTAATCAATGAACATTTTACAAAATGCTAAAAATTAAAGACAAGTTTATAGAAAATTCTCAAAATGAAATATTCTTGCATTCAAATTTATTATTCATATTTCATTTTAAGAATTTTCTATAAACAAGCTATTAAAACCACTCAAACTTACACAAAAGACTGGAAAATCAATTCAAATAAATGCATAAGTAAAAAAATACAGAGCAATTTATTGCTAGATTTGTCATCTAGTCAGTTCTGAAGGGGATGGGAAGGGATGTATCTATGTTAAATAATTTAGAGTGCTACCTACAGAGCAGTCATTTACAAAGTAAATTTTATTTTATTTTTTCAATTTTTTATTTATTGCGGATATATATGTACATGTAGATATATAAATGTATATTTACATATAAATATACATGCATGTATAGAAATACAAGTATATATATGCATGTATAAATATACATATATGTATATATGTAAATATACATATATATAACATCATTGTCTACCCCAATGTTCTCCCATCACCTTATCACCCATGAACCATGTTAATCTTTTGTGCCCTCTCCCTAGTTCTGCTCGCAGTTTTAAATTTTTCTTGTTTGTTTGTTTTCCCTGTATCCCTCATATAAGTGAGACCATCCCATAGTTTTCTTTTTCTTTCTGGCTAATTTCCACTCACTTGATTCCTTCTAGCTCCATCCATGTTGCTGCACATGGCATAAGTTTGTCTTCTTTGACTGGTGAGTAATATTCCATTGTGGTTCCAAGATGTGGTTCCAAATATACCACATCTTTATCAGCCACTCATCAGTTTGGGGGCATTTAGTTTGTTTCCATGTCTTGGTAATTTTAAATAGTGCTGCAATATATATCCAGGTACATGTGTCTTTTTGAATTAATGCTTCTGTGTTCTTTGGGTATGTTCCCAATAGTGGGATTGCTGGGACAAATGGGTGTTCCATTTTCAATAGCTTGAAGGTCTTCCACACAACCTTCCATAGTGGCCAGACCAGTTTGCACTCCCACTAGCAGTGCAAGACTGTTCCTTAGAAAGTAAATTTTAAACTAGGATCCTACTAGCAAATATGACATATGAATTTTCAATGGCAGAAAATTTAATTTAAAATGAGATGTTGAAGACACACATTCTCATTCAAGTTCTTATTAAAAACAGTTAATGAGTCTAACCAGTGTCAGTCTCTGTGATACATCATTTGGGATTCCTCTTCAAGCCAATGAGTAAATAATTGTTCAACAATTTGACTTAATCATTATGAAGCCTTCATCTCAGCCAGTGTGGATATTAAAGAAACTGCTCTAATTGACAGGTAAAATTAAGATGCACTGCTCTTATGAAATGTCACTAGAGAAGTGACCTAAAATGAAAGGAGCCTGACTTGAGCATAATTTGTTTTTTAAACCAGTACTTATTCTTGGTGAACACTCCCATTCACTGATTCCACAAAACACATTGTTTTCCCTCCAGTTTCATGATTTTGGGGGTGATTGATTCCCCTTTTCCTAAAATTTTAGTTAATCATTTTTCATTTTTGAAAATTAAGATAGTCTTTTCTTAAGTTCCTCCCCTTTCACTTTTAAATTATTTTGCCTTTCACCTTCTATAGAATTTTAAATTGATTGCTCTCCTAATTGTAAACTATTTTAAGATCTTAGAATGTAAGTTTTCCTTTCACATAGATTCCTAAAAGTTTAAGAAAATGTTTCACTATTTTGTTTGTAAAATATTCTATGCTTCAATATTGATTTGATTATGGTTTACAGTGCAGATAAACTATTTTAATTTTTTATTTCTCTAAGTAATATATTAGTATCCACTTTTTCAAGACTGGGGTTTCAGATTTACATATTTTTCATAGTTGACAGTAATTTTTTAATGTAACTTCCTGATTTTTAAGTTACATAATTGTTATATATATTTTTAATAAGTTGTGTTACAAAATTTTACTGTAATATTTAATAACAACTTTCTTAAACTTTTTTGCTCTGAGTTGGGGCATATTAACAATTTTTCATTTTATGCAAATATAATATGCATATCATAATATATATGCATAGTAATTTAAAATAAGAATACAATGTACTTATTTACTTTCAATTATATAGTTATCCTAACTTTAGATAATATATTTCCTATAAGAAAAATAAATAGATTTGGCTTATTCATTTTCATCTAGGCTAGTTTAGGCTAGTTATGTCATAAAATTTTCAACTATTCTTCACTTAATTATACTTTTATCTGTTTCTATTCACAGTGTTTTGATAAAAATTGCTATATACATGTTCAATACATGAATATTTTACATATAGCAGTATACATATTTGTTGACTACATTCTTTTCTGTATGTTTGCTCTTTCCCTTAAAAAGCAAATAAAAAGAAATAACTTTACTTACTAAGTAAATAGCAACCCATATAGTAAATGATGCAGCATGGACTTGTGAAAGGTAATGAAGTATTTCATCAAAAGAAAATAAACAATGAAATTTGTGAATTTTTTTAAAGAGAACATTGAGCATATTGAACAATCTACATTGAACTAAGGAGTGTGATTAAAGACTCTCAGTCTTGAGGTTAGAAACAAATCAATCATATTCCTGTTGCTGAACTTTGTGGGGTAAAAACTAAGGTTTGCTGGAAACAATACTTCTAAAATATGGCTGGAAGGCTGTAGTTCAGGGCCACTTTTGTTGGCTACAGGTGGTTCTGGAACCATAGGGACCATACATCTATTCTTAAAATTGAAGGTATTTAAGTTGGAAAGGAAATTGAGTTCTAACAGAGTACACAGAGCAGGAGGACTTGCTATGTCTTGCAAATATCTTCCATGTGTACAAGGCAAAGAAGAACACAGTGATTCCTACTGGCAAACCAAATAAAACTCTAATCATTTATTTGCTGCCATGGGAACAACTCCAAAACAATCATCCTGCTAAGACCATAGGACAGAGGATCCAAGTGATGCTGAACAGAAACATACTGAAAAGTCAACAAATAAAAATAAAGTCAGTAAATAAAAAAAATTAAAAGATCAACATAAACAAGGATAACAAAACAACTGCAAAATAGAAAGAGACAAGTCACCTCAATTTTTGAGATATCTTTGGCCATGAACATTTTTTAATTCTTTTTAGAATGAATTCAATGAAGAAAAGCTCTTCCCCTAAAATGTAATAATTCATATTTTAAAGAAATTCAAATAAGATTATACTCAGATATGCCATAACTTCTGACAATATTCTGACTAAAATACAGCTTCTTTATTAGTTGAATTAAACCTTTTGTGATCATCTATAATAGAAGTTTGCTTGTTGTTTTCATCTTATTTTGACTTGCATAATCTGCTTAGTATCATTTATAAATTGTACTATGATATCCAGAAGACAATGGATAGACTCTCCTAGGGAAAATATGCTATTAAATTCCCAACATTCTTAAGTAAACTATGTGAATATTCACACTGAGAAGCTCAGTTGCAGGAAAACATACTTTGGGGAAAAAAACACATTCTCACTGATGGCTGTAAATGCGATGAATTAATTATACCAATAATAAAGCTTTTTTTATATATTTCATGAAACATATTTAAGGATAATGCTAGAACCATGATTATAAATAGTCTAAATAGAGCACAGAAGTGATTAATGAGAGAAATAATTTACTTAAAAGTCCTAAAAAAGCTTTCTAAACATAAAAGGATAACTGAGAGTGTCTAACAACTCACTATTTGATATTTTCCTCCAGTAAGGTAAGAATTACACCTCTCATTGGGGAACCACTACAGGAAATTATTACTATGCAGCCTTATTAAATACTGAGAATATCAATATCTCATAAACCTTGGAGAAAGCAACCCCTCATACACTGAAAATCGGATTGCTACACAGTCCACAGTTTAAACACATTTGGGGGATATTAAGTGTAATAAGAGAAAAATCAGCCATGAGCATAACTCCTGGCTGAGTTTTAAGATGAGCTTCTAACAGTTTCAAGAATGACAATAGGTAAACTGCTTCTCACACAATTGTTAGTGATAATCATAAAACTCCAAAATCATGTTTTAATTAGAAGATATGTATATTTATCACATTTGTTTATTTAGTACAAAAAGCTATAAAGGATCAATCATTAACAAATTGCAGTATGTTCATGTTTTATTTTTCTCACTAGTTGATCACTAGTTTCCATTTCAATTCTTCAATTCCATTTTAAAGGTTACATATGTTTGATCAGTGAAAATCTTATCAATACATATTGCCATTTAAGACAATGATACCAAAGTTTAATTATTTGCAAAAAAAAAAATAGAATCACAAGAGGGTTTTAGACAACTTGTCAAATGAAATATATATAGTCCATTTACAGAGGTAGTATATGGATGACTAAAACTGCCAGTGTTATGATTTCTAAGCACAGACTTGATTTAGTAGTATTTGTCAAAGAACCTATAATAAAACCATATAAGTATAAAACATCATAATTAGGGAGGTGATTTTCAATTTAGTAGGAACACTGTATTTTTAGATTAAAATGCTAGGTGTTCAGGGTTACTCTAGAAACGTTACATTCAAAAATGCTTGTCACCAGTGATTTAAATCAAACATTCCTTAAGTCAGTACAAAGAAAATCTAGCAATGATATAGAACTCTTTGAATTTTGCATTTCCTATACATGTTCTAGAAATAAATTATTTTTAAATAAGTACTAAATGTTCCTTGTGTTATTATTCAAACTAATAATTTTACACAAATTCTTGTAATCACTTTGCCAGCAACTTCCTGGATATACGGTAGTCAGATTTGCACATTTTCCTGCCTAACAATAATGAGATATTGAAAAGGGGGGAAATATCCAAATTAAGTAGTTTACAAGCCATCATCACTGTCTTGCTAGTCACTAGTCTTTTCATTTGTAGAATTACTTATAAAAAAAGTTTCCTTCCTTTTTCTTTTTCACTAGATGCACTGGCTTAGGGAGAATCTATGATTTGAGATTTTGAACGTTCCAAACACCATTAAAAGTATGCAATAGAAAAATGCAAATGAAGATTTAAGCTAAGTTCTAAGCATTTTAGTGCTTTATCATTGATCTAAGTTTGATTTTCAGAGGGATATATGCAGTACTATTATTTTTATAGAGTGTACATAAGTTTACATACATCAAAAATTTTTATTGTTTAGCTAATTATCTAATTGATAGAGCTGTTAGATATTTAGGGCATGGAAAGTAATGCCTAAAGAAAATGAAATTGCCAATTATACTCAGGACACCAGGAAACACCCGCCAGAGCTGACAAAGCCCTAGGAGAGCCACAGAACAACCAGAGAGAAGTGTCCCACCTCAACTTTTGGACTACCTGAAAAACCCTTGAGAAAAGCAAAAACATGGGGGTGGAGGTAGAGAAAATTCCTGAAAACTGGCATGTTTCTACATGACAAGAAAGACCTAAATAGGACAAACAACGCCCTGAAAAATGTCAAAAGTTCTTCCCCCTCCCAAAGGAAGGGTGGATTTGGTGACATCACAGCAATTTAAACCTAGCCTCCACCTCTACCCCAAACAGCCGTCTGGTTGATAAAACTACACTCCAATAGGAGGAGGAATGAACTGCTGCCTGGATTGAGAAAACAACATTCTAGGAGCACCTATGTCCTACGTCCCCAGGAAGAGTAAGGTAGAATAAGCTGCTCCTGTACCCCATTTATGACCAGAACCCCCAACATCCACTTACTGTTGCTTTTCCAAGGACTCTGTAACCTCACCGCCCCCCTCCCCCCCCAATCTTTCTGTGAGTAATTGCATTGTATTTATAAACAAACTTTGCTTTTGCTTCTAGTGAAGAACATAGTCAAGGACTGATGAGCCCCAAGTCCAGGACCCCCAGAATGTGAAAACAGATTCTGATACTCCATTTACATAAGCAGTCTCTCAGCAATACCGAGCATTCTGTCCTATCTTCCTTGATGACTTTAGGCCAAAGAGTGAATATACGATTGAAACAAAGCAAAAATCTAACTTTCAAAGTGGTTATTGTCTAACAGGGAAGATAAGATTATACCTTTACTAGAATGTGAGACATGCTATAAAACTTTAGCATACCTAAATTGAATTCTAAATTCTGAATTTTTGAAAAGAGACAAATGAATAGCATACAGCTACCTGTATACAGTTATAGTGTTCTGGGAGCAATTTACATAAATACTTAATTTTGAAGGTGTCTGAATTAGACCAGTTCACAATTCTCAGAAATAAGTCACCTCAAATTGCCCAAAGCTGACATGCAAACTATTTTGAATTAAGAACAATGAAAAGGGGTTGAGCGTTGCCCTTAACTTTATCCTCCTTTTTCTTATTGGAACAAGAGATAGCCATTTCCTATCCTTGCCCTTTCCCAATGAAAGAAGCAATCCTTTCTCCCCCTTTCATGATTTAGAAGAGTGTAGTTGCAGGGATTAGAGGTAATGTCCAGGTGTAGATTTATATGTAAACGTGGCTTCTCTGAGAATCTCAGGAATAAAAAAGTCACACCTTCCCTGTCATATGAATTTTTCTCCTTCTGTCTCCTTCATGCCTCAGGCTTCTCAACTTGGCATTTATACTCTTTTTCTCCCTGGCTGAAATTGGGATCTATATACTCAATGCAGCTTCCCTGAGCACAGTATTTAATTACCATTGCTAACCTGTCTTAAACTGTTTTGATTATTTACCTGGCCTGAAAAGAACCCAAAAGGTTAGGATATTTTCCCCTGTGGTCAGTTTTGCATGTTGGCAAACCAAAATAATACTGTTTGAATCTTTACCCCTAATGTTTACAAACCATATCTATGCAACTATCCTGGACACACTTGATCCACTGAGAAGTAATTTTCAAAAACAAAATTTGGTAAATAACCAATATAAAACTAATATGTAGGATATAAGGAAACAAACATTTTATATGTTAATATAATATTTAATGTTATTATATTAGTAATAATATTATATTAATAATAATACAAATGCATTCTTATTTTAATAGAAATATATCTTCATATTTTACCATCTCTCATTTTCTAAACCTTGAGGCAAATCCACTTTTTTCATAAGAAACCCCGTAATACATTTCATAGCCAAACAGATTTTTTTCTCCATCTGGCCGTATTTAATAATGTAATTTATAATAAGAAATACAGATTAAATACATATTTGCCTTTTTTTCCTGTTTCTAGCACAAATTTCTTAAGCCCTTGGAATTCTCCAAAGTGCTGGGACCATGTTAATGCTCTTTTGCATGTTAATGAGGTAACTTGGGTCTCACCTGAAGATGGGACCTGGTTGTGAGGGGAACCAACCTTGTGATTAGAAGGTTGGAATTTTAATTCTTAACACCCATTCTGGGCCTCTGGGGAACACAGGACTGGAATATGAACCAATCATCAGTGGTTGCTGATTTACTAAATTATGTTTATGTGTTTTAGTCTCCATAAAAACCCAAAAGGATAGGGTTAAGGGAGCTTCTGAGTTGGTGAATATGTGGGCAGTGTCATGCTGGATAGGACATGAAAGATCGGTACACATTCCCCATACCTAGTTCTCCATATTTCTTCCAACTAAATGATCTTTTGTGTCCTTTATCATATTCTTTTATAGCAGACTAATAATCCAGTAAGTGCAATGTTTTCTGAATTCTGTGAACCTCACTTAGAAGTTAATTGGACCCAAGGAGAGGGTTATGGTAACTATTGATTAATAGTCTTTCTGGAATATTGGAAATAATCTGAAACTTGGGCTAGCTTCTGAAGTGCAAGGAGGGGATCAATGAATTTCCAGTCTGTAGTCCTGTAGCAGAGGTAAAACTTAACCTTGTAACTGAACTTTGATGTGGGACAGAGGACAGTGTTGTAGGACTGAGGCCTTAACCCATGGAACCAGATACTATTAATGGACAGATACAACAAACTTGAACTGAATTGAGTTAAACTGTAGGACATCCAGTTGGAGTGAGAAAATTATTTGCCATATGTGTGATGAACCTTCTTTCCACTTTGAAAATTGTCAATAGAACCTCTTTAGCACTCTGAAAAGGAAAAGGAAAAGAAGCATAAAGAAGAAAATTCACTCTTTTGAGATTATTCCCACAGAGATTCCATACTAAGTTTGCAAGTGCACTATTGTGTTTTCTATATGTATTACTCATGCAAACTAGATTTCTTGCTTGATGCTACAATGAGCAAGGGAAGAGGTGACAATCTTTCCTAAACCATCATGGTAGTCTGCTACAAGACAGAAAATTGTCATTTAGCCATGCATAATTTTTATGTGACAGATTGAGCTTTTCTTCCTGCTGGAAACCTCATCAGAGAGTTGATAGGTACATGAGTACTATATATGTCACTATATCAAAAGGAAAGTAGCTGTAACTAAATTTGTGGCATATAATATTAATAAGAAGATTGTACATTCAATACATCAAATTTTTAGAAATTAATATAAATGTAATGTGCAACCATAAAATGTAAAATAATAATTAAAATTATATTTATTTGGATAATTCAAAGATATTAATGTTAAAAGCTGTTTTAACTACTTTTCCTGGAAGTACTTTTTAACCCCAGTTTCTGGAATTGCTCAAGCAGGAATTGAAGTTAAACATACCAACTGTGAAGGGAATTCAGTAGTAAATGTTTAACTGTATTAAGTGACATTTAAACATACTTGCAATATTTGCAATATTAGTAACTTACATTTTTAGTCTTCATTCATAGTAATAATTTGAATTATTGCTCCCATTTGTGCAAATTATTAGACTGTTGTTGTTTCTTAATATAGTTTTTTTTTTAAAGGCAAAATGCATTCATCTGATGTAGGACTAAAAATATATCCTAAGAATTTTCCTCAAGTCCTCAAGATGAATTGATAAAATTAGGAAGAGCCTATTTTCAAGAGGGAAAAATAATGGCAAGCACAGGTGAATCTGCTGAACTTAGGAACTAAAATTCAGCAATTAGGCTTTGGTTTAAGATCAAATTCAAGAGTAGAGTACAACAATTTGTAATAATTTTCCTTCAATTATTTGAGACAAAATCAATAGAAACTAAGTTGAGAGAAAAGGCTAGTGAGAAAAAGCTCCAAAATTTTAATTACCCCATAATGATAAATGGTTTTCATTGTAATTTACCATCTGTGATTTTTTTTCTTTTACTCTAAATTGCATTTAAAGCTGCTAAAAATAACTAGTTTCTAACTGAAAAGTTTAAGTAAAATCACTATTGACATCAAGACTGCCGAGAAAGAGTGAGGAAGAGAGAGAGGGGGGAAAGTGAGAGAGAGAGAGAACAAGCATGTGTTCAAGCACAATTTATTCCTTAATATAGTATTTTTTGACCTTCCTGAAATCATAGAAATTCAAACTCAATTGAATCAGGTTAGGGTATGACATTTTGATGAAATTCATATGAATGACAAAAAAGCACAATTATATGACATACTTCTTGCCTTCTTGAAAATTCAATTTTAGATCAAAACTGTCAAAAACAAAAATAATAAAGGTTAAATGTTAAATAGCATTTTTACTTTAATTATTAAAAGCAAAAGAATACTATTAATGTAATGAAATGCAGTGAATGTAATATGAAAGGAAAGAGATTTTTCTAGATTTTTTTTTCATAATAATACAAGGCGAATTACTGGACCTTACAGTAGCTACAACTTCAATTTTTAGAGACTGTATTTTTCCATAGTCGCTACCCAAGTTTACTTCCCCACTAATGAAGCAAAGAATTTTACTTGTATTTACATTCTCATTATCACTTGTCATTTCTTGACTTGTTGCAAAGTCATTCTCACAGGTGCAAGCTGGTAGTTCATCTAGGTTTTGATTGGCATTTCCTAATGATTAATGATGTTTTTATGTATTTGTTTTTGCTTTTGACCATCTGTATTTAAAAGAAAATATATCTACTCTAACTGTAAAAGAAGTATCTCCATAAATTGTCCCTGCCCCTCTTCAACTAAGGGTGGGAGTGCATACCTGGGTATAGCTATACAACACAGAAGGCAGCTGGACACTGAGAGACACGTGGAGAAGTATTTCCTTGCTTTTTGGCAAGACTCCTTGCTTCTTGAAGCTGTAGGAGAGGCTTAGAAAACTCATGGGAAATATATGAAGGAGACACCTTTAAAGACTCTTGGGAGAAACACATGGGTAAGAGATACCTGGGGAGGCTGACAATGACTGCCATTATCTTGATTTGTACTTTTTTTTTGCTCCTTTTGTCAGGTTGCCTGACTCCATTTTCCCCTTTCCATTGGTTCCTCTTGAGAAAGTGCTTAGACCTGTGGCAAGCCTTCAGGTGACAGAGACCTTGTCTTGGGCCAACACTGTCTGGGCATTTACCCATGAGGAGATGGGTAACTTTAAAGGTTTTATTGGGGAACTATTATCTTTTCTTCTTTTCTCTCTTTAAGCACAATAGTCCTATTAAAGCTATTATACACTAAGGATGCTTTGTTCTTGAGTGGGCATCTGTATGCCCAGACCCCCTCAGAGCATGAAAGTTTGGGTGAACCCACATGCCTCCTAGTTGGTATGCTAGCAAGCTATTAGAGAATATAGTTATTAGGTAAATGTGTTTACTTAATTTTTTTAATTAAATCTGATTTAGCCAATTTAAAATATAAACATTTGCATTAGGTTTACTTAAGGTTGAGATATATGCTTGATTTTCACAAATTGAAATGCTAAAAAATTACAATAAATTCACTGTCATTATTTGCCCCATGTAAATAAGTGCATGTCATTTTCAATGCATAAAATTCTTCATGTGTATGTGTACACATATATAAGGTTTATATCATAAATCAAACATAATTAAACTCTATTCTGGAAAATGAAGCTATACCAAAATTCCAAGGAAAAATACAGTTCCTAGATTCTGAGCACATTTGTTTGGGTTTTTATTAGAGGAAACAAAAGTCTCATGAATATGAATTAGAATTGCAATATATTAAAATTACAAAGCATTTCTTAAGATGGAATTGTGATGTGTCTGATACAGAAAAGGACTGGTTTTGAACATCCGTATCTTTACATTCCTCACAGTATTTCAATTTTCAATGAAAACAATAGCTTTGTACTTGTCCCCACTGTACTTGCCATTCATATAGAACATGGCAAAGCAAAGCAAAATACAGCATTAAAGACCACAAAAATTATAGCTATTTCAGGTTGATTTTAGTGGAAACTGCTATATGTGACAAGATATACATTTTGTTATATACCACTTTGCAAGGTAAGTTTTTATGTACACATAAGCAAATAATTTTGTATTTGTTAAAATGTATGTTCTGAGCATACAATAAAATTATGGAAAATCAAAAAGAATTCATGTTGAAAGTTACTCAAAATCCATTAATTTCATCATTCAGAAAACATATTAAACATTTATTCCAGGCATTCTATTAGGAGATGTGCAGATAGAAATAATTAACTAATATCTAATTCCCTGGGAAACTCAGTCTAGTTTAAAAACAGTAATAATCGTAATTATGAAGAGAAAGAATGTATGACATTAGACTAACAATTAAACCAAAGCTTCATTCAAGGTATGACCCAGGTGAGGTAAATTTATGGTTTCTTATATAATAGCATAGCTTACCCATTTGGTGGTAATCAAGCGAAACTTATAAAATTAGCTGCATCTAGATCTTGAGATGATTTTAGTAATTGGGCCAGGAAGAAACAAAATCAGTTATGCATATTAAAGACTTCTTTGTTTATCTGACAAGTGAACATTGTGTAAAAAAATCTCATTGTGTTCATGGATCATAGAATCTCATAGAGATATCAATGGTATTATAGTAAAGCCTTTCTATTACAAGAGATGCCTTTCTTGGATAAAATCAGAGAAGTCCACGTTTACATTTTCTATTACTTCCCAGATGGGATGTTTTCATGGAGATATGGTGACTTTATACACAGGAATATATGACTAAGAAAATAAAATAAAAACCTAGTACACCAAAGATAATAAAACAGGAGACTAAAAAGAACAGAGGTCATTGTTGACATTTTTTTAGCTGCTTCACTAAAATTGGAATTGTCCATCTCCAAATTTTCATAATGACAGATAATTAAATATCTAGCTTTAAACTACATTTGGCTGTCTTTCTCTTTCTTACAGCCAAAAACATCTTAATTGATACACAATGAAAGTGCATTTTATTATCAGGGGAAAACAAATGATTTAGCAAGATAAGAAATTAGGGTTGATGTAGTTGACAGCAGTTAAAAAAAATGAGTCAACTGCACATTGATATTATTCTGTTTGCAGAGGAAGAAGTAGTAAAAGTTTGAATCTGAGATCAAAGGGAAGAGCTAGAACATATTTAATCCATGAAATAAAATGAGAATCCATGTTAAGAAATAATTGTAGGATTGAAGAAAATTTGAGGATGACTTAGAAAGATGATTGTCAAGTGGAGATAAACAAATATAGTTCTAAGAAATCTGTTTTCTAGATAAATTAACATAGTATTAGCTAGTATGAAAGGAGAGCATTTTTAAGAGACTCATGGGTGACAATGTGGACAACTAATTTAGAAATCACTGGTGAAATTTCTAAATGGACGAGTAGGGCATTGAATGCATCAGTTTAAACATCAAGAACATTTCAAAGATCAAAGAAAATACTAGAATCATAATCACATAGCAATATTTTCATGGCAGGGACATTGTTTTACAAATACTTAAGGGCCTCTTGCATGTCAGGAAACATATTTTTTTGTAGTAATGAGAGAAAAAGGATCCAAAGATCTTTCCATAGTTGAGTTTACAGTTTATTAAATTGAAACATATAGGAATAGAATAAGTAAACTACATGATGTACTTTTTTTTAAGGCTATAGGAATGAGAGAATGAAAGGGAAGGATAGTTAAGTGTGTCAGCTTGGAATTATTGTGTGTATGTGTGTGTGTGATAGTTGTTATACCTGAGAATTTTACTATTTGGTTAAAGACCAGAAAAAAGTTATGAATTCAGTGATTCTGGTAGAAGAATATTGATGTTGAAGACATCAAAAAAGCCTAAATTGGAATTTTTCTATCTTGTTTCTAGAACAGGAGGAAAGACACTGAACAAAGTGAGCAGATCAGACAGCCACAGAAAATTTGCAGAATAAAGAAGCTAGGTATAACTCGGCTTTTTCCAAAGCCTGAAGCCTTTGAGAATTCCACAATAAGATGGAAATTAGGGATAGATGTTTAATAGGGAGTGTTTGTCCTTATCAGCACCTGTATAGCTTGTGAGAAGACCAGAGTTCTAGTTGCATACACTAAGAATCCAGCCGACTCTATGGGAAACTGGAAACCCAGATGCATAATCACATCAGCTCCCCAGTGCAAGGTGGTGAAATGGGGGTTTTTCCCTATATCCCTTTATCAGTCAGCCCCTTGGATGTTGGTTGCCCTTAAATAGGAATATGACTTCAGGTGAAGCAATTCTCTTTTTTTGAGATAATTCATATAGAAGATTGACATAAGAAAGTTGTCAGACAAAATCTTCCAAACAGAATAAAATAAGTACTTCTGTTCTGAGAGGAGCTATCTAGACTATAAAGCATAGTAATCACAATTCTGCAAATCCTGAGCTTCTCAGTTATCTTGTTTTATACATATCCTAGGAGCATTACATTTATCATAGTGGACACCATTACCTTGGAGAAAAATTCTAAGAATATTGCTGAGAAAAAAATCCATCCTGTAAATTTGCAGCTTAGTTTAGGTCTCAACTGATAAGCACAATCTCTTCTGTTTAGTATCCAGAGTGCATTTAATCCATCCTAGATTTCCAGCACAACCATTACACTAGGCAACACACATTCAGAAAATTTAGGGATACTGAGTTCTACTTGTTCTGCCATTGCTTTCAGTAGGTTGTCTCATGTAATAGTCTCTCTAACCATATTTATTATAATAATTACATCTACCTGATATCTAACTGTTGTGTCCCTATTTGGAGTTTGGCTTCATGTTCAGATTGTTCTTATTGCTATTAGTTAACCCAATCCTGAAATGTGTAACTTACTGACACTTTCTGTTCATAAAATAGGGTTACTACTACACTTATAAGTATCTCCATTACTAGTATATTCCGTTATGATCTTTAAAGAAGTTTTCTCCTTGATCTTCTAAGAACATAGTAAGAGGTATGTTTTTGATATGTGTACATGATATCTGTAATATCTGACTTCTCTAATCCTTTTGTCCCCATTTTCACTGATATAATTTTTTAATGTTATCATTTGTATTGAGCAAATGTTGGTTTACCACAATATTTATGTGTTGTGGGGGGGTGAGTGGGGCTGGTCAGGGAGGGGAGGTGGTGGGTGACCCCCAGGGAATACAAATATGTGAAATATATCAAAATATATATAATATAAATTATATAAATTAATTATATATAAATTTATATAAATTATCTATAAATTAATATAAAATATAACAAATCATATACAAATTAATATAAATTATTCAAATAAAAATTAAAGATATAAGCTTATCTCTCTTCAGATGCATGTTACCATACCATAATGAAGAACAAAGCACAATATTCCTTCAATACAGTTCATTGGATCCCTAATCCATGTTTCTTCTCAGCCCCATCCACTTCTTCTGATAGCTCCATTTCTATAGTCAGATTTCAGGTGTTTGTTGTAGGTTTGGTTTTTGCCTAGCCCTTTGTTTCCTTTCTCTATATTCTACATATGAGTGAAATAACCGACATTTGTCTTTTACCTTTAGACTTCATTCTACTGGCAAATACCTTCCAGTTCCATCCTTGTTCTTCCTAATGAAGAGTTTATAATTTGCTGATATCTGAGTAGTAGTTCTTTGTGTGCATACAATACACCTTCTTAATCCACCCATCTGTTATTGTGTATTTAAAATGTTTCCATAATTTGGCTAGTGTAAATGGCATTGCAATGAACACAGCAAACCACTGTTTTCTCTAACAAGTATGACTATTTTTATAATTAATATTTTTTATTTTTGGATTTTGTACAATACATGATTTCATAATTGTTGATCCCCATGGGATTATCCCACCCCCACCACACCCCCTCTGGTCTCTTTGCTTCCTTTCTTTCTTTCTTTCTTTTTTTTTTTTTTTGTTTGTTTGTCCATGTTTAGCACTTTAGTCTTCATTTATTTTTTTTCTTTTTTATTTTCGTTGGCCAATCTGAGTGCCTTTGGCTTGTATCCATGCTTCTTGTTTCTTGGTGGCTGTTCTGTATTTTTTTTTGCCTTATTTTGCTGCTCCATCCATTATGTTTCAGGTCTTTGGCTTTGGGGACATGATTCTCAGTCTTATGTTTTGGTAGAGCTGCAACTCCATGGGGACAGCCATCGGCTGATGGTAGATCTCCTAGACTCCTTTTTAGGAGTTTTGCTGTTGGGTCACTGCCATTCTGTAGGCACCCTCCCTCTGGCAAAAGGAGTGTGCTATTCTTTATTGACATCATCTCTGTGCTGAGTTTTTGGTCATAGCTCCCCAGTGAGTGGTAGGCATAGCTCTTTCATGTATGTTCTCAAGTTCATTGCTCTGTGAACTTGCCTTGCTCTTTTTGAGTCCTGTCTTAGAGGCATTTGTTTTTAAAATCTTTCTTGCTGTCCCTTGCCTCTTCTGTTTCTGTGGTCAAAGTCTGTCTCAATGTACTTATTGCTGATGTGGGCTCCTTGGAGTGGAGGCTAAATTAGAGGGGACTGTGGCAAACCACCCATCCACTGTCCCCCACTCCCCCATACACACTGCACTCTACTTCTTGGCAGGTCTCAGATGTGTGGTGCCTGCATGCGCGCCTTTCTGGGTGGTCCCTGGAAGCAACCCCTGGACACGCCCCATTCCCACCACGTGGGGGAACAAAAGCCAATAGTGGGACAGGCGCAGTGGTGGCGGATGTCCTGGCTACTGCAGGTGTGGGCTGAAATTGACCCATGTGGCACTTGCATGTGAATTGGGATGGCCCCTCCGGACCGAACCCCCGCAGCTCCATTCCACCTACCCTCCAGAGGTGGACAGAGTCGGTGCATGAGGACGCGGTGGCCCGCCATCATGGCAGGGTCACAAGGGTGTGGGCCAAGCCCATGCTGCACCCTGCACCAGCTGTCATTGGCCACAAGTATGACTTTTATTTATTAGTGAAGTGCAATCATTTTAATAGCATTCTACAAATGTTTTACCACCACTTACTCAAGATCTTGCCAGAGCATTTGATTCTGTATGCCAAGAAAATGCTCCCAAAATTGATAAACTTTCTCTTATCCAATTTTATTTATTTATTTGTTTGTTTGTTGATTTATTTATTTGCTTGTTTGTTGATTTATTTGTTTATTTATCTATTTTTATTTATTTATTTGTTTGTTTGTTTATTTGTTTATTTATTTATTTATTTTTTGAGACTAGGTGTCGCTATTTTTGCCCGTGGAACTGCAGGCTCTCGTTGCCCAGGGTACCACAGACTCAAGCAATTTCCAGCCTTAGCCTCCCACGTAGCTGGGATTACAGGTGCGCACCATCACACCCAGCTATTTTTTTGGAACTAGGTCTCACTACAGGCCCCAGGCAGGACTCAAACCGCAATCCCTAGCCCCAGCCACTTCATAGGCTGAAACTTACAGGCATGAGCCACCATGCCCGGCCTCAAATTTTATAATCTGCCTGCTTTGTCTTACTCTCAGCTTAATTTCTAGTCAGGCAGCTCCATCTTGATATGGTTCCATTCTTCTTTAGCAGGTCTAAACAACCATTTTAGCCCAAGTTACAAAGAAGTAGACAGAAGCTCACAGGGATAATATACTGAGAGGATGTATATTGCCTTGAAGGACAGAGTGCTGTCCTTCAAGCAAGAGGAAAAGTGCTAGCCCAGGAAACAGTAAATCATTTCTGCAATCCAAAAGTAAGAACCTAGATTTTGCTCTCCAATGTTCTGAAATCCATTTTTCTTCCCTTAGTTGGGCATAAGAGATTCGTCTAGGTAGGGAATTAATTTTTGTTGCTCTGCTTTTCTTATGATTAAGTTTTGAACCCAGTTTTTGTTTGTTTGTTTTTTGATCTTTTTTGGCTAAAATAATTATAATCTCTGCACAAGGTATCAAAACTCTTTAAAATTTTTATACTAAGCTTTTAGATAATTAGTAATCACATACACTTTTTAAAAACAACATTTTTTTTCTTAGCAATCATTATTTAATTTCATTGGCTTCATAATTTCTATCTCTTCTATATTAAGTACTACCTGATATGTCTTCTTAGTGTATTTACCATCTAGTTAAGAGTGAGAGAAGTTTATTAAGGGAGTGATTAACAGGATCAAATGGTCAAATGCATCTCAGAGACAAGGCTGGATTTAATAATTAGGAAGAGATACTGACTTAAGTGGATTGAATTTGGTGGGGGTGTGTATCAAATAGTAATGAAAGGTGAGAAGGGACCCACAACTTACTTTCTTTCTTTCTTTCTTTCTTTCTTTCTTTCTTTCTTTCTTTCTTTCTTTCTTTCTTTCTTTCTTTCTTTCTTTCTTTCTTTCTTTCTTTCTTTCTTTCTTTCTATAAATTTTAAAATAAAGACAAGGAAAATAGCTAGAGAAATCTGTGAAATACTAGTATTTTTATTTGTTTGTTTTACTTATTTGGAAGAGGTTTATTACATTTCTATTCTGAAAAAAAAAAAACAAAAACAAAAACAAGCAATTAGAGCAAGAAGTTGAAAATGAGGAAAGAGAATAATAGCTGAATAGCCTGGAGGGATGATATCCAAATTCCTCTTTGACTAAACTCTAAAATGGTTGAAGAAATGGAATCAGCCTGGAAAGAAAGGAAACACAAAAGAATAAATGAAATAGAAAGGCAAATTAAAGGACTTGGTGCTTGTGTTTGATATTCTAAATGAAAATCAAACAAATACAGGGAGTGAAATAAAGCTATATGTGGTCTGAATGAAAACCATTACAATTCCAGATTTTATTGGACTTAAGGAATATCAGAGTCCTACATTACATATTTGAGTTTAGAAATAATTTTGCAATAGTTAATGATAAAACATATTACTTTTTGGAGGATAACACATATCTATGCAGTAATGGGTAATAATGATATAACTGAGTTCAGAAATTTATTAAGTAATTAACAGTGTCAAAGAGTCTAAGGAAGTATAGAGCCACTACTGGGTCCAGACTTCTAAATTTGACTCTCTAGATCAAATTCACCCTATCAGTAAGGATACAGAACATCATTCAGCCAATTTCACACACACACACACACACACACACACACACACACACACACACATATATATATCAGAATGTTAGCAGGATGTTAGAGATATCAGAATGTTAGCAGAAAATACTATTGAGGAAAAGCAAAATGAGAAATTTAGATGTGTATCTGAGTTCCAAAGATATATATATATATATATATATATATATATATATATATATAGAGAGAGAGAGAGAGAGAGAGAGAGAGAGAGAGAGAGAGAGAGATACACACATATATATCAGAATGTTAGCAGGATGTTAGAGATATCAGAATGTTAGCAGAAAATACTATTGAGGAAAAGCAAAATGAGAAATTTAGATGTGTATCTGAGTTCCAAAGGAGGGGAAATTTTACACACACACACACACACACACACACACGTGGAGAGAGAGGGAGAGGCATAGCTCTTTACACACACACCTATAAAAAAATAGAGGAACAGGAGAATGCAGAGCTAAAGGATATCATTATCCTCTCTGTGTGCTTTTGCAAGAACATTTCCCTTTGAGCAGAGTGACAGAAAGAAACCTCTCTTCTCAAAGTAGAATTGTGTTTCAGTGTAACAAAGGAAATGTTATGAATATCTTTTCAAGATGTGGAGAATTTTAGTGACTTTAAAGTAAGAAAAAAGCTTACTTTGAGTTATTATGCGATTAACCACTGGAACTTAGGAATTTTTGCAAGTGTAAGAAGCTGAGATGGTAATTATGCAGTAACACTGTATACAAACATGCAACAAGGTGCATTACCTGGAATCCTAGGCTGTTGAGTCACACCAGATATAAAACAACCAAAAATATTTTAGAGATTTATGTAAAGATGTGCAACTGGAGGAAATGTGAAGTTGACAGGTATCTGAAAGATGGGAAAAAGTTTACTGTGCAGTATCAGAGAAACTGCAGGTCAGATGAATGAAACAGTTCTTTGAGTTTTCAAAGATTTGGAAAGCTATTTGCATAAAAATTCTCTCCTTTAGAAATATCAAAAAAAACTCATGAATTCAGTCAATTACATTAACAGAAAAGTAAAACTTTAGATCATTAACTAAAAGGGTGTTAGAGAATATCTTGCCCAAACTTGTAGTTTTTGACACAGAAAATAGGACTTTAAAAGACTGACTTTTACTGCAGCACTATTTAGAGTTGCAAGGGCATAGAAACAACCCAAATGTACCAAAGCAGATGACTGGATAAAAAAGATGTGGTACATATACACAATGGAATATTACTCATCAATTCAAAATGACAAATTTGATGATTTTATGATGTACATAGAAGAAATCATATTAGCAAAAACAAGTCAGAAAGGAAAAAAACAGAAACCAAATGGTTTCAATAATGTATGGGACAAAGGAAAAATAAAAAGCCATGAGGAAAAGTCAAAACAAGGTTACAACCAAACTGAAGTACACAACTGGAACGGGGGCAGGGGGTGCGGGAGAGGGTGGGAATGGTCAGGGAAGGGAAGGCAGTGGGTGAACCTGGGGATTACAAAGGTGTTAAATTTATATATAAATAATTTAATATTAAAAAAAACATAGTGAGACCTTGTCTCTTAAAAATAAAAAAAAATCATTAAAAAGAAAAAGACTGACTTTCTTGTATAATGGTTCATAGCCAGCAGGTCCAGGAAAAAAAAAGATCTAAATTTTATTATACCAGGCTTCATAAGAATGAATACCAAGATACATACAACACATGGCAAAGTAACCTATAAATTATATATGGTATTTTGAAAATATATATTCCATCTTACAATATTTAATCAAAATGTATGTATATTTATTTATTTTGTTAATTTCATATTAAGCAAAGCTTGAACCCTTTCATGGTATTACAAATCAGCATTACCTTGATACAGTGATGAACCATGTGATATCGTATAGGTTATTGTGTAATGGCTGGAGTTGTTGACAACCTAACACTGAATAAAAACACACATAATTATATAATATGATGTCATATGCATGCCCATATGTGTGTCTGTAACTTTACAGCATCTATACCATCTCTGTGTAGATCTATGCCTCTACTTATCTTTATCGCTACACACACACAGTAGTCTAAAATAGGTTCATGAACAATTAAGAAACAATGCTTTATGATAAATGATATGTCTGCACTTCTTATCTTCTTATTAACACTCATTCCCAAAATTTTTAATTAAAATAGTTGTGCTTAAGTTAAAGTGAATAAACACATTAAGTTTACTTAAGATAATTTTGAGAAAATATTTTCCAAATGTCTGATTTATATTGAACATTAAAGTATATGCTTAAATTGAAAAACAAACAAACTAATCTGTTAATGACTAATGTTCACAAATAATTTTGAATATTGAGTTTTGACAAATCTAGTTTTACAAGGCTGAATCAAGTAATATTTTTAAGTACTGAATTGTACGTCACAAAAATGTCAATATAGTATTTCACTGTTATACCAGTTCTAAAAATATTTAGATTTTATTGATATATTTCAATAGTATTAAAGTATTGACAAATAAAATTGCAGTACAGAAAAAAGTAATTTTCATCAGTAGAAAGATCTTTGTATTAATTTGTAGATCCTATCAATGTATTCCTCAGCAAAATGCTTTAAAGGGATTTATATTGTTAATAAGATGGACAGTAGTGTGTATGTATGTGCACGTGTGTATGTGTGTGAGAGTGCATGATATGTGTGTGAGAGACAGTTATGGTTGTCTCAAACACAGGCAATCACTATTAAGAAAAAGGCAGATACTTTTTCAAGACACATTATGATTTTAGGAAAACAACTCTACTATCCAAGCAAATCAAAGTTCTTTTGTTCATTTTCTATATTTTGCCACTAAGGGAAAAAATAGTATCTTTAAAAGCTGTTATAAATTAACATATGACTACATCGTCAGTTAAAAACAGATATAAAATAATGAATTGCTTATGTTGATCTCTTCTCCATTCTAATTCAAAATATATCAAGGATTATTTGAGTTTTTATCATTAAAACATATTAATGAAATTATGAAGCTGTGAGTTGAATTATCCCCACTTGACTTTTGTTGATAGATTAACATTGCTGTCTTTCCCTGGATATTTTATGCACTTCTAAGCTAATTGCTGCTTTTTCTTTTTCTTTTTCAAGGCTTAAAATAATTGCTCAAAAATATTTTAAAGACATACTTTTAAGTAAGAGGACTCATTTGAATTTCTAACAAAAGACTCCCGTTTCCTTATGTGGTGAGTTAACATATTCCCTTGGGAGTACTCCTAGTATTTAATTGGATTTTGGCAGTGACTCACAGATCACTTTTCTCACTTTTTCTCCCATGTGATCCACTTTAGATCTCTACCATATTATAAGTCATATGAGTTTGTAATCTTGGCATAAATTACTGGGTTGAAGGAAGTAAACACAGGTAGGTAGTACTATCCCAATGGTTTATTAAATCAATTTAGCCCCATTAAAAAAGTCTTTACATACCTACATTCTATCAGGCACTGTTCCAAATTGCTAGAAATGCAAGTACATTAGAAAGGTTATATTTTAATAAGGGAGACATAGGTAAATAAATGCTTGTAATATAGTTATGAATATTTAACAGAAGCTCTAAGATAATATGAGAATGAACATATTCATATAAGAATTTCCATATTAACAATCACACATACCATTCCTTCCACGGACTTTACATATATGTCATGTTTATCAATGCAATATTTTTTAAGTAAAAGGCAAATGGGTGAGTGCATGAGCAGAGAAAATTATGCACTTAGTTTAACAGAGGCACCAAGGAAGCAGTAATTGACTATGCTTGAGTGAATCAAGGGAAATGTAATAGTAGAAGAGATGATTAAGTTCAGTCTTCCAAAACACAGAAGCTGGCCAACCTGATTTATGCAGGACATGGAATTCCAAGCAGAATGAAGAGCCTGAGCAAAACTCAGAGGTCAGAGATAGAATATCATTAAAGAACTGTTAAATTATTTAAATGATGGTAAGACAGGATGAAGAAGAGCAAGAACTAATTCTGAAAGGTTTACCAGAGAGATACCAATAAACCCCAAAGCTCCAAGTTTACCAGAGAGATACCACTCAAAACTATGTCCATTTAAAAAATATTCAGATCTACTGACTCATTGTATGTGACACATTACTAAACAAAAATGGAACAGTTTTCTCCTACTCTGTCTAAAGTCTCATCATTTTAAGAAGTCACTAATACTATTTTTGACTAGTTCTATGAGAAGATACCTAACTGTTGATGTTACTGTATTCAATAATTAAAGAATATCAATAAAATATGTAAAATGATGGCATTAATACTTTGGAAAGATTCCCTTAAATAGTCTGTGCTCCAGGGTAAACTATAGGACAGTAGATGATAGATAGTATTTCTTTTTATATTTTAAAACTTAAATCTAAGTCATCCTAATGTGCATGTGCTTAGTCAGAAAATGCCCTGAGTACCAAAAAGAGTCTATTTTTTTTTAAGAGTAGACTTAAGTTACAAAGAGAATATAATTATGCTCGCTGGTACTAGCAACTGCTAAATTGCCTAAGGGTATTTTTTAAATATCATTAAATTAGATTTCTGTATATTCTCTCAAAGGTAAGAATTGAATTTTCAAATTGCAAGAGTGAAGATTATAATTAGCTTAGCACTTTCCAAGTTTACCTACTCCATGACTAATAGTGAGGTCACTGCAAATACAACCAAACCAGGAGGATACAACAGATTATACATGATAATCGTAAAAACCTCTTTCAAAGAATCTGAACCTATCTAAAGTATTAGTTCTGAAATTTTAGAAATCTTAGTGTGATAAATTCATATTCCTACATATTTTCATTGATATTTTTATTTCTATAATAAGGTTTCACATAAGCAATATTTTGAATATTAGGATATACTCATTGACATAATTAAGGATAACACTATATGCAAAGGGAAAAGAGGACTTTCAGTTTGAATTGTGGGTGGAAGTCATATAAAGTGTTAATGAATTTTTGCAATCCAGTTTCTGTCATTGCTGAGTCAGAATGTCTAGACAAATTTAACATGAGTTCACCAGGTGACCTACAAACTCAGAACACTCACTGTTATCTTTAATATTTTTAAGATCAATTTTACATATAGATTAAAGTTTTCAGTTGAAATATTCTGTGAATATAAAATATAAAATGTTTATATTGCAGTTAAAATATACTGTGTTCAGATCACAGATCCTTAATGCTGGATGCACTCAAATGCGTACTCATACAGACAGTATATACCTTGGTGATGATGAACAAAAACATATACAGAAATCCACAAATTAGCATTATTTTTTTATTTCCCCATTCAGTTCATTTAGATATTCATAACAATGTCTTAAAAGGCAAACACTGGTATGGTTTAAAGACAATATTATAGGGTTAGGAATCAATTTCTCAATGCCTCATAGTTAGAGTTACACTATACTAAAGAATGTAAACACCAAAGCTCCAAGTTGTGTCAACTTAAAACCACAATTTTAGAGTTGTTATGAAATTCAAATAAGATAATGCATTTAGAGTCTATCCTAGTTGATCTAAGTAACTACAGTTGCCCTTGGTTGTAACAGAATCCAATTAAAAGTCAACTAACTGAAAATTTACTTTTTGTAGTTTTACCACGCATTTATATAATTCCTCATGGTTAAACCACTCATCTAGTTTTCTGGAATTAAAAATATAACCTTGACACTTTCTCTATAGATGTGTCATTTCAAATATTCATGAACAATTGGAGAAATCCATGGCATATAGTACATACATGATATACACAAAAGTATACTTTTGCTGGAAAACTCACATCTGAATTGCAGAGATCTAAGTTGTGATGTTAATTCATATTACTCCTTAATATCAGTAAAATTACTAACAATAAAAATAGCACATTTTCAATGTGTACTCCTGAAAGCAGAACCTGAGACAATGACATGCATGAAGATAGAAATTTGTGTGACATGATACCAGGCAAATGAGATCCCAGGGATGAAAGGAAGGAAGAGGACATGAAATATACCATGAAGTAAGACAATAATAGAGTTGTAAAGTCAGTATTTCCATGATTAAACCTTAAGACTACATTTCAAAATTTCAACCCAAGACAAATGAAACAAAACAAAAGAGGTAGCATTTATCTGTTGACTGTAGATATCATTAGCCAAGGGTGACCACTAACTCTTCTACAAATACAAGTTCATGGTCACACATGTGTGAGAGGTGTACACTGATCAAAAGAGAACTGATTTCCACACACATTCCATGCTGTAACATCAGCGAAGCCTGGGAGCAAGACACAAGTAGAAATGGCATGGCTCAGAGGTGAGGACTGTCAGAATCAGTTTGTACCTGCAGAAAACTGATTGAAGTCCTCATATAGCAGGTTGTCACAAAACGGCTGAGGTAGAAGGCAACACGGATGGAGCTGGATATGGAAGAAGAAACCAATATTTTAAATAATATGTCTCTTCTAAACAGTGATTTCTTATTTTTGTTGGGAATTTTAAGGTTTATTATATGGAGTAGTTTCTGCCTTAAATGGAGGATAGAAAGAATATGAAATTTTGTGAAATTTAAGAGGAAAAAACCTTGCGAAACTCTTGAAAATTGATGATACTAAATTTCTTGTGTGGAAATTAGAATTAATTTGCGAAAGTTGAACAGTTTGTTGTCTTTCTTATATGGTTATATTGTTATTTAAAAGCCATGAAACAAACAATTAGGCTTAGGAACAGAGAAAATACAAGTAAAATTGGGCTCATGAATATAAATTAATGTATTTGCAACACCCTAATTATTTCAATATTTATTTATTTTACTTCTGTAATTATTTATATGTCAGCTATTTTTGTCTAGAATATTTAACTTCTATGCAATAATTTTAAGTTAGTCTGCAATTTAATGCCAGTTTAATCATCTTAAAAATATCCACTGAATGAATGGTTTTATATGTTTATTACTCCATAAGATATACAGGTGAAATTTTAAGGGCTGAGGTTGAGAAAAATATATTTTGTGCTATATTTTTTCCCTGTACTATTTTGTGACTTTGAAGAATTCACTTGTTTTTGAGGATTTAATTTTCACTCTTAAGTGGGTAAGTCAATCTAATGGAATTTAGTATTTTTAATTTATTGCCAATCTTATAATTCTATGAATCTTCTTGATATGGAGTCTTCACTAATTATACCTTTCTATGACCCAATATGCAAACAAATCTAATATTATATAAAACATTTTCCTTTATCCCATATTGCACATACTGTTTGTTTTATTTACAGATTTATTACAATTATTTTTATTTTCTTACATCATTGTTAATTTTTGGAAAGTATTTGATTTCTCCCCTCAGCTGTAATCTACCTATAGTTCTCTCACCACCACCTTATGCCTTTCTCTCCCTGTCTTGAATCTTCTTTCTCCCCTTCCCCTGCTGCATGCTTCAGATCTATAGTCAGCTTGCAAGTTTTGTCAAAAAAAAAGAAAAAAGATAAACTTATACCATCTGTGGCAACAGGGATGGAGCTAGAAGGAATTATGGATGGTAAGTGGAAGAAGTCAGAAGGAGAAAAGATAAATATTGGACTCTTTACTTATATGTAGAGTATTGAGAAATGGAACAAAGGATAGAAAGATTGCATGTACTATAGAACCATCTTTGCAAGCATAGGCAACTGAATCGTTGATATGTTGTTTTATTACTTACTTACCCTTGCCTTTTCTAGAAAGTTGAAGTTTGACTGTCCAAAAAATAATCGCTTTCAACCTGAATCATAAATGTGTTCAAAGACTTGCAGTTTTCCTTAAAAACATATGTAAATGACACTGACTTACTTGAGCTTCTCATTATAAATGTTGACCATATAATAATGCTTTATAGGTTTTCATTTTATAGTCAGCCAAAGGCAATTAAAATTGCCAGTTTATATCGTTTATTTGAGTCAGGAATTTTTTTATCATTTAAAAATGTGCCATTTAAATCATAGAAGTAAAACATTATGCAGCTCCTTATTGCTTACTGTCATCTTGCGAGACATAGTTTTAAAAATATTGAATTAAGTTCAGACATAGCTTTAGTAATGCAGTATTTCTGTGCCTGGATGACAGCTAGTAGCACATTTACTTGTACTTAAAGATTACTCTATGTGCTGTCAGGTTTATTGGTTAATTTTAACTGCTACCATTGCGTGAAACTGAACTATTATAATGTCATTCTATTAGTAATTCAGTCCTTGCAAAATTGCAGGCTTTTACATATTTTCATTTTCCCCCCTCACTTAGAGCTGGAATCTAAGAGTAGGCAAGTATGTCACTGACAAAGAAGAAACAAGAAAAGAGTTTGCCAGAGGGATGATTAAACACACCATACTTTCCCAGTGGTATAACGCTGTGATTACACAGTATTTATGCATAATTTCCAAGTCTCAACAAAACTATTGAGTGCTGCAGTACAAATGTCAGCACTGTTGTATTTCTTATTGGCAGCTGCCATCATTATTAGTTTTGTTATGAGACAATTCTCTGGTTTTTCCTTTAGGCCTAGTTTTTCTCAGTTTGTCCTTTCATAAAATCAGTGAGAGCCAAGTCAGAGCAATGACCTGAGAGCAATCCAGAATGGAGTTTTTTTCTGACTTTTTCATGGAATGAATGTTTATAAACTACTACATTTTAAAGGCATAGAAATAATATCAGTTTAATTTTTTTAAATGATATTTCATTCTTTCATGTAATTTGCTCAAACAGTACACAAAATAACCACTGTCATAAACTGATATAGCAGCATTAGTCTTAGTCCTGATATCTTTTTATACTATCCATCTTTCTACTTTGCATAATATTCATAACCTTTTTTATGATTATATTAGTATTATTGAAGCAATGTTGCTTTACAACATTGTATATGATTTATGGATTTGAACTCACACTTTAAATGTATGTTACCACCCACTACGGCCACCACCAAAGCATCAATAAAATGTAAATGTTATATCCACTCTCCTACTCCTATTATAGAATAAATCACACCAGTACTTAGCATAAAAATAAAATAAACTAGGTGTAACTATAATTTTACTAATTTGTTCTGTATCCTCCAATATGATTTGCTCATGGTGAAGTGAAATGAGTATATAACTGACTTTTCAAGCTCATTTGAATAAGATATTGTGATGTGAAGATACAGAAAACTGAATGATTGAACATAATCTTATAAAAGCATAAGAATATTTTCAATGTTGACTAAATCTATCTTAGATTTATGTTACACACACACAAACACAAACACACATACAAGCACAATACACTCAAAATAGATTTCTTCATTCACAGAACACTAAGAAAACAGTTTTCTTTAACTTACGACTGAATTTCAATATTTGTCAACAGATTGACACGATAATATAAAGTGCCCGTAAACAGAAAACCTAAGATGAAATAAATGGAGACTTAATGTCAGTTCAACATAAGATTCTGTAAACAGAATTTTACTTCTCAGGCATGAAATAAAGTATTTGTTAGTATCCTATGTAAAGAAGTCAGATCATCTGGAATAAAATCCTTCATGTGTGAGTTTTTCTTATTTTTATCATTCATTGAATGACAGCTAATATTAAGTTTCCTGTGAAAGTTTAGTAATTCAAATTGCTACGGGGAATACAATTATCTTTTTCATGTTCTATGAAACAATGCTCTGTACTTTATATATATTCTTTAGAGTAACTGGTAAACATGGTAGTGTATATAATTCCATTTTGGCTCTTCCATAGTTTAAGTCAGTATATCTTACTTAAGTTCTGTTTTTAAGAGGAATGATGAAATGCAGAGTGTTAACCAAGTACCATAATCAATTGAAATTTTTGTTTTTATTGTTTATGTAACTCACTTATAAAGCTGTTATCTAAGAATATACTTTAGACAAACATTTAGAGCATAGGCTTACCCATTCTATTGATTTTAACATTTTTCTTTCATGAACATGCTAGAGGATTGAATTTATATTTGAAAAAAATGCACTTTTCAAAAAAAAATTTGAAAGCCTTGACAGGACTTTTAATATTAGGGAAATTTATCATAACTTTGTGAGTTTTCCAGTATTTATATACCTAATATAATGACCAGAAGTTGAAGACAATGGACTTTTACATGAAGCTAAATAGATGGTCGCATTACATCAATATGGGTTAGGAACGCAGCTATTATAGTTTATTAAGCCCTCTAAAATTTGAGTTAGTTTTTAAAATGTTCCTGGAATATTTTTAGGTTCCCTAAAGATTAAAACCTTAGTTATGGCTTAGGATAGAGGAGTGGACAAATGAGCTAGCCAGTTAGTCCTGGAGATAGAGATGATAGATTGTATAGGTAGGTATATAGACCATGGGGAGGGCAGTTACTGGATGGTGTTAAGGGGTGGATGGATAGATGATAGATAGATAGATAGATAGATAGATAGATAGATAGATAGATAGATAGATAGATAGATAGATAGATAGATAGATAGATGAATGATAGATTAGATAGATGATAGAATAGATATATAGATAGATAACAGATAAATACATGTATAGTTGAAAACAATAATATTTTCAGTTTTGTTTAATGAAATAGTTCCACTGCTAAACATAATTAAAAGTCACAGTTTACTTTTTAAAATACAATGATATTTAGAGGTCAACCAATACATTTCAAAAATGTAGCTGGCTATTGCTGAAAAAGAGTTTACTTTCTGATTGATGTATTTGCATGCAAGGAGTTCACTTAAGATGAACAAAACTGCCTACTATGTAGTCAAAAATGATGGCGATGTGTTAAAATTATACCTTTTTGCACACTTTCTTAAAGAAAAGTGAGCATTAGAGTGTTAGAGTTTGAATGTTTCTCTTTAATGCATTATGACCTTGTCAAGATGTTGACAAAAAGGTGGCAGGTAAGTATATCGTGCATGGGTCACTGAGCATTGGGCTTGTCAAAAACATGATCCACTGCTGTGCCTACATTTATTTCCCATCAGGAGACGATGTGAAGATTTAGTAAAAGAAAATGCCAGAAAGTAGAAAAAATAAAGAGCATCAACTAAGAAAAAATTCTATTAGCTACTTTATCCCTTAGTTTATTGCCACTCATACAAACTAGTATTATAAACATTTAATTGTATATATCAGCTAGAGTTGATTTTAAGTCATAGTAACAGATCTAAGCTTCTCCATCTATCATTAGACATTTATCAGGTTTATTTACATATTTGTTTACCAGGTACCTTTTTTCTTAGCATGAAACTACCCCAAATCATTCCTACACATAATGTTATGTTAAAGTGTAAATAAGTACATGCCTTTGCTTAATCTTTCTTTGGGAATACTATCTAGTTAAGTTTTTAATTTAATGACATTGTTATTAATTCTGTATTTTAAATTTCCTCTTCTAGTATAAACTTTTTAAACTCCACTATTAACTTTTTTCATGATTATAAAATTTGTCCCAGTTATCTTGCACTATTATCAAAAACAAATGAGAATTGTGTATGGGAGAACTCTGTAGTGGTGGCTATAATCAATAAAAACTTAGTGTCTCTGCTGTTAAGACTGTTGCCATCAGAGAGCCCTTAGCTTTGAGTTTTGGCACTGATTTGACTTAAAAAATCATAATTTTTGTATAAAATATCCCCAAATAATATACTGTAATTTTAATATGAAATCACCTAATGAACAAAGTATTAGCTACCATAATTATTTATGAGAATGTAATGAGCAATTAATTACCAGTAGAAAATATTGAAATGAGAATGGTAAACCCAATTCTTAGAAAAATAATTTAGTAGTATTTTCACATATTACTCTAAAATGTATTTAAATTATATTTAACATTGTTTTATAAGCAAATCATTATTTTTAAAGAGAAATTTTGATTAAGTGAAACCATAGCAAGAGTCATGTTACTCTACATAACTTTACAAGTTTCCTCTGTATTCCATGACTATTTAGGATATATGATTGTTATTCAATGATGAAAAGAAGATGTATTGAAATGGCTCCCTTTTTCTATAAAGCCTACTTCTTTTTTCAATACATCATCAGGAAGTTTTAATTAAAATGTTAAATATCTGGAAGTAGACATGCCCTATTTAAAGATAAATAGAAATGATGTTTTTGTCCATTATTCAAAACAAAAATAATTTTGAAGCAACAACTGTAAAAGGAAGAAAATGAATAAAAGAATAAAACTATAATTAAAGTCCTATGTTCAGATATTTAAAGAGATAAAAATCTTATCATTACATAAAAGATAGAAACTATCTGAGGTGGTATTGACTCACCTGATTCTGGTATCATTATATATATATATCAAATATATATTGCATCAAATTTTTACATTTTACTAATATCTCAATAAAGCAGGGAAGACTTTAAATGTATCATTATTTTGAAAAGAAAAAAGCATACATGAATTCACAAGTTAAAGAGAAACACCCCCACCTCCCCCACACAAACAGGGAGAAAAGAAAAATGAAAGCTTGGATCCAGTGAGCATTCTTCTAACTATGCTGATGTTTCTTGAAAGGGTTCTTAAGGGCAGTAGCCACATACATTCTACTTTGTCTCATTCTCAAATGCAGAAAATTATTAGTACACAAAAGTATGACATTAATATTGTTAGAATTAAACTGAAATATTAATATTTCATAGCTGAAATTAAATGTAAATGAAATGCAATTAATTCATCAAGATTACATAAGCAATATATGACAGCTTTCCATGAAACTCTAGTTTTCAGAAAAGTCTGCAGTCTGAAATGATGGCAAAACTTCAAAAATCCACAATACATTAGTAACATTAGTGTGATGTCTTGATTTTCTTTCCATCCATCTCAGTGAATGAATCATAAATGGGTTGTTGTAAATACTACTAAAGCTTTCTTTCTTGGTTCTCTACAGTTTTGCCTTCACAAACCTAAACTCACCAAGCATTTTAACCTCACCTTTCCTTTCTTAGAACTTAAGGGATAGCAAACACAATTGTAAAAGAAATGGACTGGTCTTTAAAATCAGTGTCCTCACCTTTAAAGTGAATGACTTTTTCTATACAAGAGGGTACAATTTAGTTTCCTGGAAACAGCCATTTGTCAAATGATGCCCTCAGCATGCTAATTTACATCTAATTGATAAGCACTTTACTCTGAAAACTTACTTGCCTTGTTCAGCATTTGCCAGAGTGACACTTCTTTTTGACAATGAAATCTTACTCTTTATAATAAATGTTCTCTTCAGGGTCATGCTACACAGATCAGTATGGCATGTCCTTTCAAGGTTTTTGAATTAATTTCTATTAATTTGGCTCATGACAGATACCCACTACTTAGTCTTAATTACAGAGAATAGATCATCTAATTCAAATGGATAGGTTTCACTGGTAGCTTTAAATTTTTTTCTAGTATATCCAGATGCCCAACTGTCAGAGTTTAGCAAATAAACCCTAGAAACAGCATTATTCTGAATTCAGGGTTTGAATGTCATCCATTACTTTCTGGCTACTTTTAAATGAAACTTGCTTCTGATGTACAAAATCTCAGATCTGCCATCTGCTCCTGTTGGAGGACAAAATCACTCAAGTTGATGTCATTACTATTTGGATGTAATGACAGTTAAAATCTTCCCAATAGTTAATGGACAGGAAATTATTATTTTGATATTTTAAAAGCTGATTACAATTAAAAGTCAGTATCAAAGACCTACCATGTATTTTTATTATTCATCCCAAATTATAGAATGCATATTTAAAGATGTTCCTTATCTTATTTTCCAGTGAAATAAATGTCTTAAGAAAGCATGATTTCAAATTTTGATTATGGTATGTATGGCTACGCTGTTTAATTAGGTCAAAAAAGAATGCATGTGACACTTTAATAAAAAAAATGTAAACAACTTGATTCCCTATAAAAGAAACTGCTACCAAAGAAGAAATATTGTTAATTTACTGAATACTTTCTAATTAGATGTAGTAAAGAGAAAGTTTACTTTATTTGCAGAAGTAAACTTGAATCCAAACTTGATTTTCTGTCCATTTTATGACCTTACAGAAATTTATTTTACCCTTATGTTTTTAATCATCTGTAAAATGTATAAGGAAATATACATTTAGTATGTATATTGTATATACAGAATAAACAGAATGGGTATATTTCTATCTTTAAAAAATATTTTGTATCTCTTTTAAACTATATACATATAGCTACAAATGTATGTGTAAATCAAGTTGGTAGGACAATTTGTTAATTTGTTCTTTGTTTAAGAGTAAGATTTGTTTATTTAGATAGTGGAGAAAATTTATGTGTCCTTCTAGTAAATTCTACCTCTAAAAATAGTCATTAGATGAAATTGTTTCTCAGTTCTTCAGTTGTTAGAAAAAGTATGTGTTAGGTTGGATTGCAATCATTTCCAGTAAAGGACATCATTGAGGACATGTAGCTGTTGCTTGTCATGTGACTTGAACCAAGAAACGAGAGAATCCTCACCATCTCATTGTCCCTGGTATATGTGTTTCTTTGCCTACATTAAGAACTGCCTCAAGGACACAGTCTTGAGATGCTTACATGACGTTGAGATAATGTAGAGGTTGAAGTGGTGGTAGATGCTTGGTGGTTGCCTAAGAGAAACCTAGTTAATTTCCTTGCTTGTTACAACAGCTATGTGTTATTCTGTAGTACTGTCTCCTTTAGTTCTTCCTACCCTCCATGTTACAGAGACCACTTTCAACCAACAATTTCTCTAGATGTCCTGACACTGGAACACCATAGGATATAAGCAGTTGTTCTTGCCACTTTTTTAAGACAAACACTTAAGACAGAGCTCAACATCTAGCTGACTAGATGTGAAAATAAACAAAAATCTGTTATCATCTCTGTCTGTATTAAAATACAATTAGATGGGCAAACACTGATTTGGAATAAATACAATGTGGGTGTGAACCCTAAATAAATGTTAGCATGCATTAGAAACAATGGGGACCTTCTAATTCAGGAAGGACAATGATCAGTATAAGGTACTGTACTTGTAACAAACCCCAAGATGATAAAGTAGCTAGTAACTAGACTATACAGGTATTGAATTAATACTTCCTAAGCTGAAATAGTTAGTGCATTTTGAAAACAACTGAACCAGTGCATGCTTGGGAGAATATTTGTTGTATGCTTTTCACAATTTGTTAAATTTTTTAATTAACAAATCTTTATACCTAAGTACCATATAGATATGAAGGATGGTATGACTAGGTTCAAAGCTTGTAGTAAGCACTAACAAACTGCACTTTGAAATGTTGTTCTATTCACTGTATCCATTATGCTACAAAGATCAAGCTGCCCATTCACTAAGACAAAACATACAGTGAGTCAGCTTTTTAGCCATGAAAAATGATATACCAGGTTGTGACCTGGGGTATGTTTATGAATCCCATAAAAATAATACAGTGAAGGTTGGGGTGATTGCTTGAGTGTTTATTCCAAATAAAGCAATAGGATAGGAAATTAAGTGGATTTGTTTTAGTAGTGATTATATTTTAGCTTGAGCTAAAATTGAAATATGAATAGCTATTTAGAGCATAATCAATCTGCTTCAGAAACATTCATCTTAATCACTATAAGTTCCATATTTGAGTCAATACTCCATTTAATAATGCCACAATATAATTACATGTTCTTGAGACCAGAGATGTAAATAGTAGGGTAAAATTTTTAAATAAAGTGATATTTATTTGGAACTTTAGCTAGGACTGAGTTGGTAGAGGGGAAGGAGCTCACCTGGAGCTTAACAGCGCCCACCCCAAAGTCTGGAGAGCAGACTGAGGCTCTCATGGGCAAAAGCGTCACCTGCAAAGGGAACTCCGACCCTGCTGAGAGGAGCAGCTAGCCCACCATCACCTGGGGGAGGATGTCACGCAAGACAGGTGAGGATACCCTACCAAGAGCAGCCTATGGCATCTCCCGGTTGTCACGGAAACGGCCTAGGAGGCAGGGCTGCGATTTGCATCAGTATGGACTCTGGCTATTCAGCTTAACTTTAGCTCAGACTGAGTTGGTAGAGGGGGTGGGGAAGAAGCTCACCTGGAGCTTAATGGCGCCCACCCCAACGCCCAAAAGTGCTGGCGCCGCAAACTCAGAAAACAAGGACATTCACTACCAAAAGCACATAGGCAGCATTAAATACAACTATATAGGCTTCAACATGCTTACTACTAGAGCAGTAGTCACCCAATACGTAGAGCAGATCCGAAAGGAAAACAAGGGAAAAGGAAGAACACAAACACTCAAGCAAGCCCTAAGAAAAAAAACTCACCATCTAAGGAAAAACAATTTGAAAAAACCAACATGGATGACATAGAAGAAATGCTCCATATGTCAGACAAAGAATTCAGAATCAACGTGATAAAAGCACTCAAAGAGCCCAAGGAAGAGGGGGAACAAAGGGAAAGCAAAAGAATAGAAGCTCTCAATGAATTAAGAGAAGTAGTAGAAAAATATAAAAAAGAATGCAGCAAAATGAACAATATCATCAACGAACAGAAAAACAAAATTGAAACCCTAAATAAGAAACTGCAGGAGATGCAAGGCATAAGAGGAACAACAGAAGAACTCAAAAATGC
>PVHY01005910.1:0-78861 GCA_004024945.1 Uropsilus gracilis | reverse complement strand
AAAAAAAAAAAAAAAAAAAAAAAAAAAAAAAAAAGCTATACCTGAGTGGAAAAAAAAGCAAAACCAAATAAACATTAACAGAGATAATAGGAACAGGAATGTGTTCTTAGAGGAGAGGGAGTTGGACTGGGATAAGGGTAGGAAGGAGCCACTACACAAGAGTTGGCATATAAAAAAATTTTGACAGATGCAGATGTAGTGGAGGAATGGTGGCATCCAGGCTGAGGAAACAGTGTGAACAAAGGCATGGAGATAGGGCACAGTGAGTTTTCTGGAACAAAGGGATCTGAGAGTTCTGGTCTCACCATAACTAGGGATATTGTATACTTTTAAGAAATCTGAAATAACCACCATTAATATCAATAAATGCATTTTCCCTAGTTGCCTAAATTTGCATCCTCTAAGCAGGAGAGGTGATTAATCAACTCCAAATTGCTCCAGGATATGAAGTAGGGTACTCATAAGTCTTTAGCAGCAGGAAATGCTTGTTGCAAATAAACTATTTACAATGTACTTTGTTAGCATGGTTTCTGTTAGGACCGCAGCAGCAGATAACAGTAACCTTAGGTGTTAGCTCTGTCTGAACAGAAACACAAAGACTCCATTCATAAGTGGACTCCACTTTCTATCGCAAAAATAGTTTTAATGAACTTGCTACAGTTCTAGAGGTGTTCAGCACCTAGCAGAGAACACACAGTTGGTTAATATTGCAGCTTTAAAATGAAATGAAACTGAAAATTTGTCACTTAGCATTCCTTTATGAAAATGAAAAATCAGATGCAAATACTCTAACTTACTAGAAACTGTGTCTGGTCTGTCTTAAATTTTAAGATGGGAGGCTTTTAATTTATAAGCTTATGTAATCAGTGGCAGCAGTGAGCAGTTTAGATGAACATTACAGTTTATACTGAGTGTTTTAAACCTCATTATGGGTCCACCACTGTGAACAATATTTACGTAGCTCCTGATTTTTACAATATGAAACCTTTTAAGGCCTTGTAGGTATTAGCATTCACAGGCTTGTAGATATCTGAATAAAGAGAACCAACCAAGAATTAATTTTGTCCTTACTGTTTACAAATAACTGTACATTTATTCCTCCCCCCAGTCTTTTATAACTTGGTGAAGTAAATAGAGCATTAAAAAAAATTGATTCTCACTTTACAGATGAGGAAAACAAAAGGCAGAAATGAGTAGTCTCTCATATAACTACTTAACATCATGAAAAGTGTTTATATTAAAGAACTCTGGCCGTCTGTCCTGTCCCATGGTGTCCTATGGATCTCATGAGTAAATTTACCTCATGTAGAGTATTGTGGGGATGGCAAGGCAGAATAAATAACTGATTTCTGTTTGTCAATGTAAGAAAGGATGACAATTCTGTGATGGATGGGAACAACTAAGAGAAGCCTTCAGTAACTTTCAAGGATAGAGACCCACTAAATTGGCACATCTGATGCTCATTTCATAGATATATTTGCACGGTAGTGCAATATTTTTTCTATTTAAAAAATCCTCCAAGTCCCTCATAGGAAACTAAATGGCGCCATCCATACAAGGTAGCAGCAGATGGTAACAATGTCCATCCCCGAGATCAGCTTGATCTATATCAGGTACTATATTAAGAACTTTACACCACCATGTTCTTTACAACAACCTTCTGTGGAAAGTAATATTACTCTCTTGTGTTACCGATAAGGAAGTTAAAGTTTATGGAGCTTGTCAGTCTTGTAATTCATAAATCACAGAGTTGAGAACTAAACTCAAATGCTTGATCCAAAGTCAGTGTGTTCCCACTACTTTGTTCCAGCTCCTGTGAATCAACTAATATTTGTGGAGTAAGGGGATAGAAAGTATTTAGGTCTGAAGGTTGGATCTGACTCTGAAGATTGAGTTCTAATGTCAAGTAACATCTGAGAAGTTAGAGCCCACAAGGAAGCCCTTAGTTGCAAGAACCCAGAATCAACCCCAATGCTGTGTCTCTACAAACCGGTTGATTGGCATGTAAAGAGCATCAAAGTGTCAGGGACCAAACCATTTTAATGCTTTCCCACTTCTGTTTCCCTCCTCTCCTTTAGAATTTTATTTCTGCTGCTTTGGGTTCATTTCAGGGGTAATTTTTGATTTTTTTTTCTTTTCTTTTCTTTTCTTTCCTTTTTTTTTTTTTTTTTTTTTTTTTTTTTTTTTTTTTTTTTTTTTTTTTTTTTTTTTTTTTTTTTTTTTTTTTTTTTTTTTTTTTTTTTTGAGACTAGGTCTTGCTAATTTTGCCTGTGGAACTGCAGGTTCATGTTGCCTGGGGTACCACGGACTCAAGCAATCCCCAGCCTCAGCTTCCCAGGTAGCTGGGATTACAGGCACGCACCACTACACCCAGCTTTTCTTTGGGAGTAGGTCTCGCTGCATGTCCCCAGGCAGGACTCTAACCACAATCCCTGGCCCTGGCTGTGGCTTCCTAAACTGCCACCTACAGGCATGCACCACCATGCCCGGCCTTCAGGGGTAATTTTTGAGATCTTGGTAGAACTGCCAGTAGAATTAGGTTTCCATGCTCCTGAATCTTCAATGTAAACACTTAACATATTCTAGTTCTTAGAAAACTCACTGTTTCTGAGGAAAGAAATAAAATCTCTCTTAACATGAGCATGAAGACTGAGTGTTGTGTATTGAAACTCTTCTCCCTTTGTGATGTTATTGAAAGGTGGAAACTGTGATATAATTAGATTACAAGGGTGGAACACTCACTCAGGAGTGGGATTGGTGGCTTCATTAGAAGTCAGAGTTCTAACTGGCTCTTTTCTGCTATGGGAAGATATAAGAAGTTAGTTTTCTGCAACCAGGAAGAAGGTCCTTACCAGGGACCAACCCTAGTGGCTCCTGATCCCAGACTTCTAGCCTTAGGAATCTAGAGAATTATGAACTCTGTTGTGAACAGAGTATTTTATTATAGCAGCCTGAACTGCCTGAGACAATGGGGTAAGTAGAGGCATCTTGCTCTCTGGACAGGGCTTTCCATTCATACCCATGTCTTGCTTCTGTTTCCATGTCTTACCTCCGTTTAGGTGAGAAGCAAAGTGGGTGGTCCTTGTGGGAGTTCATCGTTTGCTCTCTGTGGACCTGACCTCTTCCTAGTGATTCTCAAAAGTAACGCCATGCAGCAGTCTTTGGAAATGAAATGTTTTTCTTTTGAACCAGAAAATAATCACATCATCCCATTTACTCTTTAGGGTACAAATTGATCTGACTTGTTTTGTCAGAGAGCCAGAACTGCAGGCAAATAGATGCTGGAGAAATCAACCAGTCTCTTAAACCATCAGTAATTGTTCCTCCTGATGGCTGGCTAAATGACTTGTATCTGGAGGAGATGATCAGATGAATCAGAATACCAGAGGTGATGGGACCACAGAGCATTCCAAAGTGGGCTCTAGTGGAGTGTTTCTTAGTGTCTAACAAGGGTTTGGTTTCAAACCCTTTGGTTTCAAACCTGTTTCCTCTCTGTCCTTCTTATCCTATCTCCTAGGACTGGTTGTTTCTGGCAAGAACCAAAGTCTACACATGTGTATAATAGTGCAGGAAAAATAACTTTGGTGGGGCAAGAAGAAATGAATACATATTAGCTTACTTCTACCTTAGTCATTAATAAGCCCAGGAAGAGGGTACAGTCTTTTTGCTGGCAAGCTGTGAATCATTTTTAAATTAAAAAATAAGTTTAAACTTGCAATAAATGGCAAAAAGACATTTATAACACCAACTACCCAGATTTAAGAGTTGTTATTTTACCTTATGAACTCCCTTTCTCTCTCCCTCCAACTTGCTCTCCCTTTCTTACTTCAAAATATAATGTTGAAATATAGGTAAATCTACATGTGTCCACCCTACTGTTTCAGTCTTTCTGTTTTTCTCATTCTTCCCAGGGAAAACTGCTATAATAGCATTAGAAAATTTTTTTTTGTTTATGAAAATTACTTTTACTATACAGATACTATGTAGAAAGTAAATGTAGCACTCGTTGGAGTGGGCTTTTAATGTTAACCTTTTTAATTTAACCTGTGATATTCTATATGTCATATTTTAAAATCTAAAACTTAAAATTATAACATTTTAAACTTTTTACATCTGACATTGTGTTTTTTTTCCCAACCATTAGTTTTTCTCCGCAGGGCAGATAACTCTGAATGGAGTTGTTAGGTTACAAGTAAGTCTTTTCAATTTAAGCAGCTATTATCAGATTGTTAAATTGTCCACTTAAAAATAGTATAGCATTTCCCTAATTATTAGAATAAGAAGGAATAAGCTGTAGGAAACCAAAAGCAAAAAATGTAGCCAAAAAAACCCAACCAACCAAGCAACCAAAGAAAAAAGCAACAGGTTGAATCAGGCAAATTTTATCTACGTACTTTAACATGATCCCTGATATTTATGATTTCATTTCCCTTATTGAAATAAAAATGCAAAACAGTCTGTATCTTACTTAAGGAAAACAAAGCCTGGATTAGGCTCTTTGTACTACTTTAAGTAAATAAAGGGCATGTAACTGGGTGAAACGTCCTAAACTTTTCCTCTGAGTTTCAAACTTTCACTCTGCAGCTTTATTTCAAATTTCATTGAAATGTATATGTCCTGTTGGGGGAAGTGAGCTTTGTTTTGCACATAACCTAAAACACCTGAAAAAAAGTAACTCTTGGAAAAGATTATGAAACATCTGGATGGTGTCAGAACACCTGGCAGGTCAGTGGGACCTCTGCTCCTCAGGAAGAGAAACTGAAAAAGGCCTTAATTTCATTGTGTAACTGGCCAGTGAGTATGAGTTTGGACACCTTCACAGTGATGCTCTGGGTAGAGCTCCACCAGCTGGACCTCTACACAGGTGTATCTCTGCAGTGGCCAACCTCATTCTGAAGTGCTAAATTGGGTCAGTGTGGGGTGAGGGGATGTAAAAGTATAGAGATGGCTGGGCCTATATCTGTCTTAGAGTGTAAAGAAGAGGGATATTTTCCGTAGTTTTAGGGCCCTCCATGGTGGTTGGACCAGTTTGCATTCTCACCAGCAGTCTAAGAGTGTTCCTTTCTCTTCACATCCACGCCAGCACTTGTAGTTGCCCACTTTTTTGATACAGGTCATTCTTACTGGTGTGAGGTGCTATTGTGGTTTTAATTTGCATTTCCCTGACTATTAGTGCTATTGAGCATTTTTTCATATGCCTGTTGGCTATTTGTGTTTCCTCATTGGAGAAGTGTATTTTAAGGTCTTCTCCCCATTTTTTGATTGGGTTTTTTGCTTTGTTTTTGTTGAGTTGTGTGAGCTCTTTGTAGGTCTTTGATATTAGAACCTTATCCATTGTATGGCATGCAATCTTTCTTCTAGGAATTACCCAAAGGACTCTAATTCTAATTCAAAAGGATACCTACATTCCCATGTTTATTGCAGTACTGTTCATAATAACCAGGACACAGAAATAACCCAAATGCTCAAAAACTAATGAATGGATCAAAAGTTGTGGTATATTTACACAATGGAATTTTATTCAGCAACCACAAAAGACCAACTCATGTCATTTATAGCAACATGGATGGAGCTAGGTGGAATTATGCTAGCTGAAATAAGCCAGAAAGAAAAAGAGAAATACCAGATAGTCTCACTTATATGTGGGATATAGAAATGAAAAGACAAGAAAAACTAAAATTAACAAACTGATAACTGAACTGAAACATATAGAAAGGGAAGGAAGGAGGATGAAGTCAGGGGAGGGATGAGCACAAGTGAATAATAGAATGGTGGTTCAAGGGTGACATGATGGTGGGAGAAATTTATGGTACACATCAATGTAAGAAAATACATATCAATGAAAAAAGAAAATAAATAAAGGAGAGGGATAAATTGGACCTCTGAGGTTTGTGAGCTGTTCAGCTTAGTTCACTAGTGCAATGGAGCAGGTAAGTTACTGGGGAGAAAGTCCTTGTCAGGAATAAAGAGTACCAGAGCTAACTAGCTCAGGAAATGGAGTGTTCTCATCAGTGACTGGATGGTATGAGGACCCAGGGAGGTGAAGGAAGGCTCACAGTTTTGGTCCAGAGCATTGTTACTTCTAGTGTGTCCATATAACCTACTGGGTCATAGTATGACTTGCCAGGATTATACTGGGCTTATTCCAGAAATAGTTGCAACAGAACCTACATTTTAGCAAGACCACCAAAAAACTCATGTGCTTGCAGAATTGTGAAGCACTGGCTAGACAGCCTTTTTGATGCTGTCAAGTAAGACCTCAGGGGAGGCCCCACATGAAGATTCTTTCCTTCTAAAGTATAATTATGCTTGGTACCACCCATGTATATGCTTGATACCACCCAAGTATGATTGGTAACACTTGTGGGACCAGAGAGGAGCCAGTCACACTCTCTGGGAACCACAGCATCTATACTTCTTTCCTTTAAGTGTTTTTAAGAAGTTTTATTGAGATATTATTCATATGCCATACAATTCACTCACTTAAAGAGTATGAGTCAGTGGTTTCTCATATATTCATAACTATATATAACCATCAAGTCAATTTTAGAACGTTTTCATCATCTCAAGGAGAAATCTTGTATTCTGTAGTTATCACCCCCTGTATTGGGGGACTCCCCTATAGCTGGTGCATTAAGAATATATAGATTATGACCTGTTGAATGGGAAAGCATAGGTGACTCATGTGGGGTCAACAGGTAGATCCCTGAGCATCCAAGAATGCAATTTTTGGGTAAGAAAAACCCCAGAGGTTTGACTGAAGGCACAGTTTCAATATAGTCACACAAGCAAGTAATGTCACAAGATTTATTACACACCCCAAGCCCAGGATGGGCAGGGTGATAGGAGGGTACAGTATACCAGGGAAAAGGGAGTTGCCCACCTCAGGTTACAGATGAACAGAAGATAGAGAGAAAGGTAATAAAAATCTATTATTTAGATGGTGTTTGGGGATGATGATACCACTAACTTCTTGAAGCTTCAACTTTAAGTAGTTATTTTAAAAGGTGCTCCAGGAGAAGTAAAGTGGAACTTGTGGTGGAGATCCTAAGCCCAGGTCCTTATCTAAATGTCCAGATGCTGGGGAGGAGCAAAGTTTTCATAGTGTAAAATGCACAGGCAGCAATTCAAAATAGGTGTTTTCTTTTCATACTCTTTTCCTTCTGTTTCCTTACTCCATCCTTGCCTTAAGTAACCATTAATCTACTTTCTGTCTCTGTAGATTTATCTAGTTTGAATTCTCATATAAAAGTCATTGGATAGTATGTAGTGCTTAAGCATTTTTTAGATTATAAGCACCTATTGAAACTCCTGTGGAAGCCATGGACCCTTTTTCCAGAATATACTTGCAATTAATTTTATTTACCTAGAATTTATAAAATTCATGAATTTTCTGAAGCCTTGGCTTAGGGAGCCAAGATTAAGAGCTCCTACTCTGTGGTCTGTCAAAACAAGTAGTTGTGGAAAGCAACAAGTCCTAATGTGGTTTAAGTACCACTGCCAGAAGGCATGGGGCCTGCAAGGAGAGGTCACACAGAACTCTTAACACCCCAAGGAGCAAAGTGACTAAAGCCAAGCAAAGGACGGGTAGCAAGTGTTCAGAGAGCTGAAGGAACTGTGTTGATAACACATAGTTTGCTAAGGCGAGGGATGATGGTGAACAGATGTGTCATTTGCAATTATTCGTAAAGATGTTAATTATGCAAATGGAAACTCTGATTAGGGCTCTAAAAAAAGAACCCCATATATTATGGGGTGTTGGATGTGCACAATCAAGCTTGCTTGCTGACTGTTTCTTCAGGTAATCACTGTTGGTGCCAGACTCATCACCTGGGGCTCTTGTTTTCAATGTGCCACCTTGAGAACTGGTGTGGGGGTTTGTGGGGGCACCTTGCAAGTGCAGGCTGCTAAAATGAGAAGGGGTCTTTGAGACCATGTAGCACAGCTCTGTTCTGGTGCAGGGGTGGAAATAGACTCAGATAAGTTATGTGACTTGTCACCTGTAGAGCAAAGATGACAGCCCATATCTTCTATAACGTTGATTTACCTTTTCTTGCCTTATTGCATCAAAGAGAACATAAGCCTACCATTAATTATCTATTCAGAGCCTATTTAAATCTATGTGGAGTGAGGGCTAAGGGATTATGTAAGCAAAACATCTCCTTAACCCACTCAAGGTGTGCATGTGAGCACGAAGATTGGAAGGGAAAAGCAGTAACTAGAATGATGCAGGGGTTAAATTTTAGGCTTTGCTATTCAAAAGAGTAGACAGCAGTCATTTGTGACCATTAAATAAAAATGAAGTTACATTAAATAAAATTAAAATTCTTCAGTTACAGAAGTCACTATTTAAATGCTCAACAACTACTTGTGACTAGTGGTTACTCTACTGGACAATGAAGAACATTTTCATCAAGCAGAAATCCCATTGGCCAATTTAAATTGAATTTTCTGATTCTGATTCCCAGTTCTGCCTCTCACAGTAAAAGCTTGGGTGCATTATTTATTTAAAGTTTCCAAAATCAGATTCCTCATCTGTAAAATGGACAGAAGCCCAGGATCTGCCTCATTTAGTTTGCTGTGAAGATTATGAATGTAAATGAAATCATGTGTATTAAATGCTTAGAAAAAAAACTTTGTACTAACAAAGCACTAACTAAATGTTATTATGACACCCTAGCTCCTTGCTGAAGCTCCATACTTAAGTATGTACGACTGGAGGAATGAAGAATTACTTGAACAAGGGTACTTAGTCTAAATCTTGATTGAGTTACAGAGGAAGGAGTTCAGGAACAAGGAGACGCAGGTTGGTGGAGCTTGAGAAGATGATTAAGGACCTGGGAAGATGGAGAAGGCAAAGTGGTGTGAGTTGTGAGAAGAACGAATATTCCACTGTTGGAACCAGAGCTGCGTGTAGCAGAGGTGGCATTTGGTCTGTGTGGTTGTTTAAGGATTCCTCACCTCCATACCTCCATTGTGCTAACTGCTTGTCAGCTTGTCCACAAGAGGGAGGCAAGGGAAAGGAGAGAGAGAAATCCTGAGTCCAGATGGTTTTGCTGGCAGCTCCAGTCAAAGGTTTCCTGTGGAGGAAGCTGAAGTTCCTGATTAAAATAAGGCTGCTTTCAGGCAAGCTCTCAGACCTCAGCTGTGTTTTCTTGAACCCATTACCCCAGTAGAGAGGATCCTTCCCAAAGGCTGTATGTTATTCAGAAAGTCATATTTCACGGCTTCTCAGGAGGACTCAGACCATTTTCACACCTGGCTGGAGGCTGTACCAACCTCCCAGCAAGTTTCCCAAATGGGTTCACAAGCACAGAACACAGAAGGTGTGAGTAGAGAGGAGAGAGGTGGCAGTTATCCAGGTAATTTAGCCACATGGCCTGCCACTCCACAGTATCGATTACACTGCCAGGGTTCATAAAGCACTGTGTTAGCCACTGGGAGAAAGTATTAAGAAATAGTTCTCTTTGCCCTTCGGGAATTTTCATGTAATTCAGGGCTAGTGAGCCAAGAGACCAAAGGGGTTCAAGGTGGCAAAGGGGAAAGAAAACCACAATAGGCTCTGCAGATGTATTTCATTCTCTGGTTGGCCATTAATTACCATGACTATGGGCCAGTTATCACAGTCCTCTGTCTCCTTACTCCTACCGGCAATAAATTTAAATCAATGGACTGAGTTATTTTAAAGTCCATGCTTCTAGAACTCTGAGCTTTGAATTCAGATGTGGATATGTGAATATCTATGCTATGAAACCGGAGTTTTCCACTAAGATTGTCAGTCATTAAAAAAAAAAAAAAGATAGGATGCCTGGTTTCATTTGGATTTCAGATAAACAGTAACAATGTTTTGATTGCATGTCCCAATATCAGCGCTACTTTTACTACAAAACTATTTGTTGTTGTTTATCAAAGATTGAAATGTAATTGGGCATTCAGTGTTTTATTTGGCAACTTCTATTTTCCCGCAAACATGTCTGCCCCTCTCACGAAGGTGGGTGGGTGTTTCTGCTTCTCTCCATCCTGTTGGTTCATCTGATGGAGCAGAGTCTGCAACCTTCCTTGGCCATATGTGACTGACAATAACAATGTATAAGGCAGGGCTTTGACTTCTTTGAGTGTTACTACCTGAACACAAGAGCTATTGGTTTGCTTCTTTGTCTCTGGAGAAAGATCCTGACAGAGCCTTCCCTCCTGCCCTTGTCCTGCTGTCGGGTGTAGACCTCATTCATTCTAATAACCTTGCACTTAGTGGCCTTGCAACAGTTACAAGGGCCCCTTTGTACAACAGTTACAAATGCCTGACTGTCCAGGTCCCAGTGTACATATCTGGACTGGGAGCAGAGGTCTTTCATGTCCTGGACTTCCATCTCCCCTGCCTCCCCATGTAGTTCTTACTGGTGAACTCTACATTTGAGGGATTACTGGGTACCTGCTGGTCTAGTAACAAGTTAACATTTTTGTTTTCTCTAGGTCAATGCATTTCTGCATTTTCCTGTTTAACCTAGAGGAGAAAGGCATTTGTGCTTAGACCCCAAGCCTCTTACATCATTGCTGTCTCTGCAATTCAAACTTATTTCTCCCTCTTAATTCAGCCCCATTAATTATATATAGCATATATAAACTGAATGGTATGTCAAGTATTAATTGGAGCAGGAGGAATGCATTGGATCTAGGTTACCCTGGGATATGTCTTACTTATGTAATTTGGGAGCTATGCAAATAATGGCTTGTTGTGTGAAAGAAGATAGGAGATTCTTAGTCTAAAGAACCAGTCCTGACCTTTCTAGTTACAGACTATTACAATGAGATGTTTATCAATAGATAACTCTTGAGATTCTTTGCTGGTGGGTGCTGTCATTATCATCTTTGGGATGTTCATAGCTCAACTTCTTATCTCTTGCCTAGTTCTTTGCCACATATAGCATGGTAGTGCTATGCCTCCTACCCTTGGTTATATTAAATACAGATTTTATTATGTCTCTTTACTGTCTACAAATGTACCTTTCCCAGCAGAAGGAGGTCCAAACCTCCTTAAGATGTGCAGGAGGACCTCCCAGGCTGGTAGTATACTCTCTGGGTTTCAGCCTTCCTCCTGCTACTACTCTCCTTACTCTTAGGCACTCTGGGGTGTGTCCCAAATAAACCTTTAACTCTCCCCTAAGTATCTCCAGAACACATCTCCAAACCTTTGCAGATGCTGGTTCTTCTGTTTCTAATGCCTTTCCTCTTCTTTCTCTGATGAAAAAATTAAAAAAAAAAAATTAACTCATGCATCAGTTCTCCAAAACTTTTTTGGATTGCCCTCCCCCCAGTCAAATTATTGTTCTCTTCCTTGGTGCTGTCAGGCTCTACCACATGGTATTGTAACCATCAGACCAGGTATCCAGTTGTCCCATTTATCTGGGAACTTCAAGTCAAGCCTCTAGCCCCAGTTTCTAAGCACAACCATCTCCCCTCATTTATTTTTGTGAACCCTTTTTGATATCACATGTCTGCATTTCCCCTATTGCAGTGCTTGGCACAGCAGGGTCATTCAATAAATGATTGCTGCATGCATGAGGACAATAGGATAGGGCCTGGATATCTGATATTTACATTATTTTAATTATGTGATGTGTGTGAATTGTCAGACCAAATAAATCTTCAGGGTGGAAATGACTGCATTGAAATGTTAGTATTGGAACATACTGCAGCCCATTAAAAACCCAATAGATTCTGTAATGTAAGTGAGGGATATTAGATCTCTATCTCAAGGCACAAATCAGAATAGAGGCACAGCAGGAGACACTTATAACTGGCTAACATTAGCATTAGTATTAGTATTCAGTAATCATTCCTTTGGCTACCGAATGCCTAATTTGGTATCAAACCACATTGCATCAACATACGTGTTATGACTTATGAAAGGAGCTTTTATTGTCATGTAAGACTCAATGGATCAGCAAAGTATTTCTTTTGGAAAGTGCTTTGTGAAAGACTGTGAGACAGATCATAGGGATAAAGGATATTTATTTGGTACTTTGCGTAAATGAGGTCTGGAGTAACACCTCTTCTAATTCTTTATTTCCTTTTGTTCATTGTGGGCACAAGTCTAACTCTCAAAGTCTGGGGGTCTTTAGGGGACACACACACAAAACCCTCTAGAGGAACAGCATCAGAACTGAGTCCAGCTCCCAGTCCTGTTCTGCTACTAATCCCATGTGTGATCTTGGAGTGGTTACACAGTCCCTGAGAACCTCTCTTGCCCCAGCCCATCTTTATTCCAAAGGGGTCTCACTAGTGATTTCTGAAGATATTTCTTCTCTGTACTTTGGACCCTGTGTTCTCCTTTGCAGGGATGGATTGTGAACTCAGTGAAGCTCAGCTTCAGGGTACCTTGTAGCACTGCCCTTTCCAAAAGCCATGGGAGTGGTCCCATCAGTATCTTTAGATAGTCAGGTATTTCAGTGAAGTCTCAAAAGTAAAATATGGTATTTATTTTTTTAAATATATTTTTCTTACATTGCTGTATACTCTGAAGTTCTCCCAGCATCATGTTACCCATGAACTATCACCTTGATCTTGTGTGCTCATCCCTCACCTGATTTCACCTTCCCTCCCTTCCCTTCTCTGGCTGTATGCTTTAGTTCTGTTGTCAGTTTGTTAGTTTGAACTTTTTCTTGTCCTTTAAAAGCAAACTTTTTTTAACTTTTAAAAAATTAATTTATTTGTCATTTGATTGCACATATATATATAAACACATATATAAATATTACATCTTTGTTTATCCTGATATTCCCCTATCACCTTGTCACCCGTGTAACTTCTTTATCTCTTGTGCCCTCCCCCTCCCCTGATTTTATTCTCCTTCCCCACCTTTGATCTATGCTTCAATTTTGTTGGCCATTTAAAAATGTTTTTTGTCTGTCTGTTTGTTTTCCTTAAGTCCCTTAATAAGTGAGATCATCCCATATTTCTCTTTTTCTTTCTGGCTAATTTCTGCTAAGATGATTCCTTCTAGTTCCATCCATGTTGTTGCAAATGACATAAGTTTGTCTTCTTTGATTGATGCATAATATTCCATTGTATACCATATATTTTTCACCCACTCATCAGTTTTGGGGCATTTGGGTTGTTTCCTTATCTTGACAATTGTAAATAGTGCTGCAATAAACATGCAAGTGCAGGTGTTCTTTTTTATAATTGATTTTGTATCCTTTGGGTAGATTCCCAGTAGTGGGATTATTGGGTCAAATGGTAGTTCCACTTTCAGTTGTTTGGGGATTCTCCATAGTGGCTGAACCAGTGTGAACTCCCCTCAGCAGCAAATGTAAGATATTTTAATTGAAATTTAGAAAGATGGTTTTCTCTTTCTGCTCTTCCGCTCTAATATAATTAAATGCCCAGGTGTAGGGTGATCTTGAAGAGGCTGCAGACATTTTGGGAATCCAGATAAAGTAAAATTGAGCTGGAGATATGTTGACTTTGAACTTAATGATACATTTTGATGTAGTTTCCATTGACTTCTGTCTGCAGTTTCACCATTGTTAGCCACCCTAGGGCAGATATGACTCCGAGGAATGTTTTTACTACTCACTGCACTGGTTCTCTCACCAGTGTAGCATGAAGGTGTGAGGCCACACATAGTATCTTGGAGCTAGTCTTACAACGCTTGGCATTGGAAGCGTGTGGGGAGTGAGAAATAGACAATTTGACGTATTCAGATCTAGAAGTGAGGCTATAAAAAATTCTCCCAATTATCACACATATAAAGTTGTAAATGGAAGATTCAGTTCTCAATGATGCCTAAACAAAATAAAAATGTTTTCCCATCAGGAATATACTCAGTAATGCAGGTTATACAATTACAAACACACTGTTTTGTTTCTTTTTAAAATTATAAGTGCTCAAAATAGAATTTCCTAGCATGTCTTTGTTAGCAGGGACAAAAACTTTTAATAGTATTACAAGCAGTCTGTGAGGTTGTAGGTTTTATACATCTCAAAATAAGTCAGCATATTTGACACACCTTGTCTAGGTGAATTCTGCTGGTTTCAGATAAAACAGCATGGATTAAAAAGTCTCAAAAAAACAAGTGTTCTAAAGACACCACTCATATTTGTCAGCAAGGCAATAAATACACTGCAAGAATAATTTGATTATATTTTTACAAGCTCAATATAGTGTAGACTCAATTTAAAAATGTATTTGACTTGCTCTCATGCATGTCTTAATTTCAGATTAATTTTATATGTTGTATAATGATATCTACTTTTAGAATAGTTGGTATACTAAAATTCAAATGTGAAGAGAGGGAAGTCTCGTAGTAGAAACTGAAGTTCTAAGCTAACTTGAAAATGTTGAAAACTCTCTTATCACAACAGAAGCTGCAAATGCTGTAGGTGAAAATCATAAAGGCATAAAACAGAATCATGACTGCAAAGAATAGATGAAACATTTGCAGAAGAGAAAGGAAATATGTGAATTGGTACACTCCAGGACAAAGAACAGAGGAGCAGAAGAAAGAAAACAGTAGTGTTTTGTCTAAGGTCATGAACTACAAGAAGGTTAATGAGTGTACTTGATTCTAAAGTGTACTTGTTTAAAATCAGCCACTGCACTGGGAACCTGAAACACCACTCCTCACATAGCTCACAGGTAAAGGAAACTGGCCACAGCTTATTCCAAGTTTGACACAACTCTAAACATTTCACATGACCATTCGCAAGTCAGAAGTTGAAAAAATTTTTCTAAATTATCAAAAATGAAAAACCAGATTTCTAGTACACTGAATTATCTTTCTCATCTGTCTATAACAACTATTATTGAAAAGACTGTCTGTCCTATTAAGAGATAACTAGAAATTTAGAAAAGTATTATCAAAGTATCATAGGTAGTTCATTAGTAAACATGCATTATCATTTGCCCCCCCATCCCAGATTTTGTGGTATGTGAGCTATTTTTCAGCTTTTAGAAATCAGTATGTTATTATGATTTCTTATTTAATTATACTCAGTTTGAACTCCACTTTTGTTTGTATAATTTTGCATTTTCTTTTGGTAAAAACATTCCCCCCAAGATACAAACTTTGTTGCTGCTCATTTGAAACATCCCTTATGGAGCAGTTTGTCTCAGACCTTAATGTGCATTTGAACCCTTGGAATCTTTTTAAAGTGCAGCTTCTGAGATTTTGTATTTCTAGCAAACTCCCAGGTGATGCTGACACTCTTGGTTGACGGACACACGTTGAAAATCAAAGATCCAGAACAGTGGTTCTTCTCTGCCCTTACATTTGGTCACTTGTGATGATCTTAGAAAATACAGATGCCCAGGCCCCACCTCTCTAGATTTTTATTCCCATAACTGTATTAAAAAACCCACTCTGTAATTTGGGAGAGAAGTACTTTTACACACTGTTGGTGGGAGTTCAAGTTGATGACAACCATTTTGGAGGTTGATTTGGCAAAGCTTTCCTGGAAGAAACGAAAAGAAGCCAGCTGGCAAGGCAGGTTGGGAAGACAGTTTATAGATTCCAACCCCAGAGTCACAAAGCAAAGTGTAGGAGGCTGGGCTTTAGCTCAGAAAAATAGATAGATGGCTGGCATGGGTACATTCTCTGTGACCCAGCAATACTACTTCTAGGAATTTATCTGAATAATGATTACTTGTTTCAAAATATGTGTGTAAGATCTTTCATCTCCATGTCATTTGTAGTAGGAAAAAACAGGCAGCAGCATGCTCATCAATAAATTATACAAATTATGAAATACCTTTACACTGGAATAACAATGACTATTCTTAGTTAAACAATTACTATGTACCAAATATTGTTTTAAGTTATTTTTTAAAATATTAACTACATGAGTTGTACTACTACTGTGTTTTCATTTTACAGAAAAAGTAATTTGATGTACCGATATGGAAAGGATACAATGAGCAAGAAATAGGTAGCAGAACTTTATGTATCAGATATTATGCATTACCATTATGATATACTAACAGAAAAAGTAATACACTTGTTTCTGATTCACACTCCCTTTTAGGTAGTAACAGATCTAAGCACAGAAATGAAAGGACGCTTGGCTACTCAAATAACCAGTTTCCATGTAGTTTGGTTAACTGGTGACACCCTTGGAAGACACAATAAAAATGATAGGGTTGAGATTTGGTGATTTAGCATCATATTCTGTCATTGGTCAGTGGTCAAACAGATAGCCATTTTGAGTAATCACAATATTAAGGATTAGAAGAGGACTGACCCACATACATTACTATAGAATACCCAACAGCGAGAAACATTCCTCAGTGTAATTTGCCAAGCCTTTTCAGTTGATCCAACTCCGCTTTATGATGTTTCACTGTGGTGACTTGACTCTTCTCCCACTTTAAGTCCACAACATGGATTAAAAAAAAAACTCCCAGCACTTTATTTTCAATGCACAGGAAAAATAAAATGGGAATTTATAGGGAACTCTCATATCTGTCATCTAGATTATAGAGTTAATATTTTACTATACTTGATTTATCATGTATCTATTTATCTCTTGATGCCAAAGTAAGTTGCTGACATCCATCAGTTTACTTTTCCATAAGTACTTTAGTATGCACATCAATAGTTGCAGCTTAATATTTATTAATCATTTTTAAAATTGAGATTCAATTTTACACCTAAAGAAATGCACAAGTCTTAAGCATACCATTTCTGAGTAACTAACATCTATATTGATATCATTCAAGCTTCTATCCAGAGAGAGCTTGACGTATCTGAGAACTCCCCTCCACCTCTTTCCAGGAAGCTCTTCCTGCTTCCACACCAATCCCCACAGGTAAAGATAAGCTCTGACATGTTTGTTTCACCAAGGCTTTATCAGACTTAGAGCTTCCTATAAATAGAATTATACAACATGCCCTTTGTGTAATGTCTCCTCACGTCCCATCTCTTATACCCCTTTGCTCTTTCCCTAGGCCTCTCTCACCTCAGGAACTTCATTTCTTTTATGAATATCCATTAGTTTTTATAGATATTTTACTTTGTCAAATCTTCTATTACATAAATATCCAATATCTGTTTTTGTTATTCTGACTTATTCTACTACATGAACATTGAACTCTTTACTTTGCTATAAATGGCAGCATTTCATTTTCCTCATGACTGAAGAGTAATACAGATGAGAGAGACCACAGCCTCTTAATCTCATTCTCTGTCATTGGGCACTTAAGTTGCTTCACTGTCCTTGCTATTGTAAAGAATGCAGCAACAAACACTATAGAGCATGATGTTCTTTGGATTGAAGGTTTCAGATTCTTTGGACAGGTGCCACAGAGTAGGATTTTTCAGCCATTCACATATATTTCCTTCAGTTGTTTAAACATAAGTTCAGACCACTTTCTATAATGACTGAACCAGATTATGTTCCTACCAACAGCCTGTCTAATAGGATTTCTCTCTATCTGCATTTTCTCCAACACTTGTTGTTGGGGATTTTCTTAATACCTGCCATTCTCATGGGTGTGAGGTGATACCTCATTGCAATTTTAACCTGCATCTCCCTTATTGGTACTGTGTAACATAAGGTTTTTGCCGTTCATTCCTGTTGTTGCTTATATTAATGGTTTGCTCCTTATTATTCAGATGTATTCCATCGCATAGCTACATCATAGTCTATTATTAACAGATACCTGGACCTTTTCTGTTTTTTTGATATTGTGAGTAAAACTACCCTGAATATTCTTATACAAGTATTTTTTTGTGTATACATTTTCAATTCTCTTGGGAAAATACCAGGAGTGGAATCACTTGGTCATAGACCATACCTATATGTTTAATTTTATAAGAAGATGTCAGAGATCTCCCAAGTGGTTGTCTAATCCACACTTCTGTGAAAAGTGTATGAGCGTTTCAGTTCTTTCATGTTCCAATACATTTCCTTTTGTCGTTCTTTTTATCATTTTAGTCATGCAGGTGAGTGTCCAGTGCTGTCTCAAATGTCTTAACTGGCATTTATTATAGTGTGTATATCTCTGTGTGTATACACATATAATAGATTGCCAATAATTTATTTTAATATAATTTCAGCCCCTAGAGTATTACCAATAACTCCAACACTCTCTTCCCCAGGTTTCCCATTGTAAATATTTTATTGTAGTTGCTTCTTTGTCTATTTTCTCTCTCTACTTATACCCATCATCATTAGTCTTTTTCAGACTCTTTTGAGAACAAGCTGAAAATATGTGACATTACTCTCACAACTCCAATATGTATATCTCCCAAAGAAATCAATCTCCTACAGAATCGATATATAGCCCTCCAAATCAGGGTGTCAGCATTGGTATAATATCATCCTGTCCACAAACCCCATGCAAATTTGTCAGAGATCTACTCCCCTACCCAAATACCTCTTTCTATTCCAGGATACTCTCCAAGAATATGTGCTGCACTTAGATGACAAGTCTCTTCAGACTGCTTTAAACTTGTATATCTCCTTTATCTCTTTCATGTACTTAACATTTTTAAAGAGCACAGCTCTTTCATTCTGTGGGATGACCTCCAGCCGGATCTGCCTGATATTTGTTGTCTCATGGCTGTTAAGTATTCTTGGGAGTAGTTCTGCAGATGATGCTTTGTTCTCATTAACTCACAACTGGGGGCACATGTTGCCTCTCTCCTTATCACTGGCAAAGCTGAGCTACTGCTTGATCACATTGTGGTCTGCTGTGTCTCCCTGCCTACAGTTCAGTGTCTTGGTTTTTGTAGATAGTTAGCATTTCATGATGACACAGTCTAAGATTAGTTAATATTCTATTCCTCCTCAAACTTCTAATGACTAGTTTTAGCATCTCTTGACTGAAACAATCACTTTTATGAAGGTTTCCAAATAGGACAGTCTATTTTCATCATTTTTTTCTATTTTTATTTTTATTAGTTGGTATTCTACTGTAGGAAAAATTTTCTTCTCCTTCAATCATTTATTTATTTATATAGGTACATGGACTACAATTTAATTCAGTGGGCTGTAACCCATTATTATTATCATCATTATTATTATAATGTGTGGGGCATGGGTGTAGATTGAGAGATATGCCCCAGATAAAAGGGCACTAGAACACTAGAGGGTGATCAATGGCAGTTCTCTCACCTATGACACAGCTTCCTAACCTCATTGGAATGTCCCAAGAGACATATGACCTATTAGTAATGGCTGGTTTCCCCACAGGTAAATTCTCCTATTACATCCATACCCCTGCTGTATGTCACATACTTTGGAATCAGGTTACTACTTCCTCATTAGTTCATCGTGATCATTTCTCTGCCAGGGTATATAAGGGACTTCAACTTCATTAAAGTTGGACCTGCACAATATGCAACTCCTAACAATAATATGTGTGTTTATCTCCTCCAAATTTGACCCTTTCAAGCTGACTCCTGTGGCATCCTTCATATTTCTCATTACTCATTGAGAATTTCTTTATTTTCTAGCATAAGGTGTTTCAATGTGTACTTTTTCTGTTACTGCCCCAGAATCAGTTATTTTCCAAAAGATTGCTAGTTTCTTTTAATTAAAAATATTATTTAGAAACAAACTAGAGCACATTGTTTTGTTACCAGGATGTTACTGTATTTAGTTTCACTCAAGGGACAGAGATAGGAAATATATATGCGTCCAGTATAGACATCTAAACTATTTTTATATCTATCTGTGTATATGTATATATTCACATGCACACATCATAAAAACATAAGCTTATTTTTACACATCAATTTGAGTCCAACACTTATAGGTTCTTTACAGATTCCTGTTTTTGACGTTCATAAATAGAGAAATTGTGGGAGGCAGACTTGAGTGCACCAAGTCCCAAATTTTCTCTGAAAATGAAAGTTTGTTTCTTATTACTCTCAATATATTATTGATGTGCTCAGTCTCCCAACCATGCTCTTCTGCTTACCCCCTCTACATCCTATCTTCTTTGCTTTGCCAGGCTGTGTACCACATGTTCCCTGGCCGGCCAGAAACCCTGTTTTCCAGCTTCCTTTCCATGTCTCATTATGACTTTTTAAGCCTCTCACCTGCTCTGTCAACTTCTCCATGCTAGGAAGGGAATTGAGGGCAGCATCTAATTCATATTTGTAGTAAAAACCAACCCTTTGTTTTCTTACTGTAGTTTTATTTCCTGGCTCCTGTTCCTGAATTTTATTTTATTTATTTATTTATTTATTTTTTGAGACTAGGTCTCGCTATTTTTGCCCATGGAACCGCAGGCTCTCGTTGCCTGGGGTACCACAGACCCAAGCAATCCCCAGCCTCAGTTTCCCATGTAGATGGGATACAGGTGCGCGCCACCATGCCCAGCTATTTTTTGGGAACTAGGTCTTGCTAGGATCCAAGGCGGAACTCGAATGGGGTCCCTAGCCCCCGCCGCTTCATAGACTGAAGCTTACAGGCACCAGCCACCGGGCCCGGCCCTGTTCCTGAACTTTAACAAAGAAAACGTTCAGACGTTTTTTTGATTGTTTTAAGGGAAGACCAAATTACAATTTTAAGATCCCAGATAAAAAACTTATAAACAGTTTATCAGGATTATACCTGTGTCGTTGTGGGATCACCTCAAAACCATTGTGATGTTGAACAGCAGGGGCTAAAATTATTCTCTAACAAGTAAAAACACTTATGCCTGCAAAAGGTTTAATCAGCAATAAGGAGTATTAGCAGAAGTTTCCATTTCCAGATATCTTGGCCTTAGTGGGCACAGTGGGCAAGGATCCCAGACACTCATGCCAATCATCTGGCCTTGGCATTTGGGAGATCTCACTGTGACAAGCCTTCAGGTACCCATGTCCAACTTTTACCCATTGACTTGAGCTTCAAGGGAGCTTTCTCATTAGACCCTTTGCCTATCACCTGGAGGGAGAAATACTGCAGTAGTTTCACTACTTTGAAGTCAGAGAAATAGCTAGCTTTTGGTAAAACAATTCTATAGCACTTTCTGGGAAATGTGAGAGGCAGCCTTGAGTGCATCAAACCCCATGCAGGCACTTCCATTTCTAGCTTGGTGTTTGTTCACTTTCACACAGCATCTCCTGCCTTCACTTTAAAGCTTGGATTCTTAGCTTAGTGCAGATCAGATTGGATAAAGCTGGGCACTCTCAGGGTCTGCCTTTATCACTAACCATCTGCTCTCTACTTACCAGGGGACCCACTTAATCATCTCTGAAATATGCCTCATTTGCAGGATTAAGGCAGCCTATGACCTAAGATAAGGGTGGAAAATTTGTTTCAATACATATGCCAGCTCTGATGAATTGTTAATGCAGGCATGAGAGGGCTGTATGATAAAGGATTTAGAGAATTCATTGTGGTTCAAAATAAGGAAGAAAGCTATAATTGATTAGTGATGTCTGCCATGAGTATGAAAGGGATGAATGTGGTAAATGAACATTATATTTGCCATCCCTATCCTAGGATTTAACCTCATGTTCCAGAAGAACATAGGTCAAAAATCTTTATTTGGTAATATCTCACATCCGTTTTCTTGATTTATTTCATAATATTTTAGTACATCCCTGACTAATGACTAGAAAAGGAAGAAAAATAAATATCTACTGAGCATCTACTAATTGTCATTTACTTTTTAGGAGTTTAGTAAACAATATCTTACTACATATTCAATGTAACCCTATTACATCAGAACATTACATAAGTAATGTTTAAGAACATTACTTAAAATAATAAACTCAGCCTTAGAGAAGTAAACTGTTTACCAAAACCACAGGCCTAAGGATGATTCTCACATTCTGATATATTCTTGAGGGTGATTCTCAATCTTGGGAGCACAATTGGAATACCCTGGGAAGATTTTAAAAACATTTGAAAATAACGATGGCACCACCGAGCTCAGGACAATTACATCAGAATCTCTGGTCAGGGTAGGCTCTGACATAGAAATGGCTTTTAAAATCCCCCAGACTATTCTTTTCTGTCACCAGTGAGGTAGGAAGCAAGGTAATTAACATTAGCACAATACACTCAGAGCCTAATTTTTTTCTTTTTCTCCCTACCTAATTCAATTTTCATATAATTACTGAAAGTATTATGAGCCACATTTTACCTATGGGGAAAAGTGAAGCACAGAAAACATAAGGCCATTGATGAAGATTATACGGAACTAGACTTTGAACACGAGCTTTTTAAAAAATTTTATTACACAGTATATATTTTTTACATCATTGTATACCCCAAGACAGCTCACAGGGGACAAGGTTCTTCTACCACATTATCCTGCATGAGCTGTCTTCTTAATATCTTGTGCTCATCTGTCCCCAGCTTTCATTCTCCCTCCTTCACCCTTGCTTTATGCTTTAGTTCTGTAGTCAGTTTGTTAGCTTTAACTCTTTTTTGTCATTTGTTTGTTTCCCCTGTATTCCAAATATAGGAGAGATTATCCAATATTTCTCTTTTCTTTCTGACTTATTTCTGCTAGCATGATTCTTGCTAGGTACATCCATGTTATTACAAGTGCATCAAATTTGTCTTTTTTGATTGCTGAATAATATACCATTGTGTAAGTACAGTTTTCTGATCCATTTGTCTATATTGGGACATTTGGGTTGTTCCCATATTCTGGATATTGTAAATAGTGCTACAGTGCACATGGAATACTGGTTTCCTTCTGATTTAGAGTTTTGGTGTCCTTTGGGTAGAGTCCCAGAATCACATGGGATCACATGGGAGTTCCATTTTTAGTAGTTTTTTTTTTTTTTTAACAATTACATCCTTTATTGGGTTGAGTATACTCCTTTTAAATAAGCATATTTGACAAAACTGAAGTAGAATATACATTCATTGGTCTCCCCTTGTCACCTAGGAACTAGTATTGCAGTTAGAAAGGAAGATAAGCTTAGGATCAGTAGTTTGAGGGTCCTCTTCACAGCTAAGCATAGTGACTAGACCAGTTTGCCTTTCCACCAGCAGTGTAAAAGTGTTCCTTCCTCTCCACATCCAAGTCAGCACTTGCTGTTGCCTGATTTTTTGGATACAGGTCATTCTTAAATGCAAGCTTTTTAAAGGGAAAGATTTTGTTTCTGCTTTGCTCTTTACTGAATCCTCAGTACTTAGTGCATGTTTGACTTGAACCTGAAAAACAGGAGGAGGAAGAGTGGGTAGTGGGAGGAGGCAATGATCTAGGCTTCGAATGCAAATCTTTGTTTATTCCTTGCTCATTCCACCACATGGGTAGCTTGTCTATCAGGTCTCTGAAACTAGGCTTCCCCCTTAATCTTGATGTTAAGAAAATCTGAATTCCCTGTAATTTCCAAATCTCACACTAACCTTCCTTTTCCTTCTTTGACTTGGTTTTCTAGCTTCAGCTGGAAACACCATTTAAACATTTAAGTATTTGGGTTTGTCTGTGTTGAATTGTCCTGCCATCTATGCCATCTGTCTCTGTCATCTCTGTCTACATTGAACCATCCCATCTTCATTGCCAGTTGTAGGGGAACCGGTTTGTTTGTGATGCCAAATATAGTGCACAGACATCAGGCTCACAAATCTGTGTAGGTTCTTTATTGGCAGGTGAGCCTCCCAACCCCTCAGGAATGTTCACACTCTTTCTCTGAGCATTCTCTGGCATTCTTTTGTGCTTTCCTGTGCGTTCTCTTGTACTTGTCCTTTCTGTACCCCTTTATCCTCTCTCTCCTAGGCCCATGTGTGCTTCCTTACACATGTGCACACCCATGGGCGGCATAATCATTGGGAAGACACAGTACACCAGTCTAATGCTCATCAGGCTAATGAAGGGAAAAGTTTCACTAACTCACCCTACAGGGTCCATGGTAGAGACATAAAAGAAACATTTCCTGAAGTTTCTGTCTTCTGTTCTGCAGGCTCTAAGAAGCCAAAAGTAAGGCTGTTTCTAGAACCAAGTCCTGCACAGTGACAATACCTGGGAAGGATGTGCATACCCAGAGCAGATATGTTTGGTATCCCTTCTTTCATCCTGCAGAAAGTTCAAAGGAGGTGCTCTAGCCTGACTTCCTAATACTATCAGTTGAGGATATATGTGCACCCGCTTTGGTTGTTATGAATCACACTGATTTCAGCTACTTTGGTCAGAATCACGAGTCTCCATGAGATAATTGAGTGAACTATGAAAACCTCAGAACTGAAATGGACTTCCAACTTGATCTCATTCCAACGCCTGCTGAGGCAGAAATGCCCTCTCCAGCAACATTGTCAGAAATGTCAGACTCTGTTTAAATGCTTCCCAGGGATGCAACGACACTATCTTTGGCTTAATTGGCGCAGTGTTAGGCCAGTCTGGCAGCATAGAAACTCTTTCAAAATGAAGCTTACATATTGCTCCCTATAATTTTCAAGTTCCTCAGCTGACTGATCTTTCTCAATCTTATTGGTTTCTATAAAACCAGTCCATCAACCAAGTAGTTTATGCATATTTGGATGGACAGAGCAAAGTGAATGCCAGCAAAATTATTAAAGTCTTTCAGTTTCAGTGTCTGGAGTCATCTGCCTTCCTTTAGGAACAGCTGCTTCTGACCCTTCTAGCCTGAATTTTCTTCCTACATCCTGAATGCCTGCTCAGAAAAACTTTAAAAACTAGCCTCCTTCAAGTGTAAATAACCAAGAAAGCATGAGTGTCTCCTCCTAGGAACATTTGCAGTTTGTTAAAACCTAGAAAGGTTTTATATAAAGGAAAACATTTGAAATGAATCTAGTTATCAGGCAGTTTAAAGGCGCATGGGGCGGGGGGAAGAACAGGCTTCGCAGCACTCCTGACCTAACCAAGGGGAGCCTGCCCCTCCTTCATGTGGGGACTGTGACTGGTCTCACCGGGAGTAGGCATGGAGCACAGGGAAGCTGGGGACCTGTGCTGTTTGAGGTCCAAGAGCAAGAGAAATTAAACAGTTTGGTAAAACTAAAGCCCCATTGGATTTGGATAGCCACCCTGGGTTTGACTAATGATCTGTTTCAATTCTCAAAGATGGCACCTCCAATGGTGCAGTATCCCCTCAACTGCTTCTGTGACAGGAATAGGAGTGAGCGCATCTTTGAAAGGAAGTTTTCCTCAGAATGAACCACTATGTCTCTTGATGTAAGACGGAGACATTCCCTGAATGTCCTTCTTTTCAAGCCGACAATGTCCCAGTCAGCCTTCATTTCAGAGATGAAAATATCACAGCCTGCGGTGGATGAGGGCTCTGTGGATGCTAAACTCCTTAGCCCTGAGGTGCAGGGATGGGCTTTTGTGTTTCATTTATTATTTACTGAGCAACCTGTCCAAACCTGGCATTTTAGGAACTGATAAGAAACACAGATGAAAATATGAGCACCCGGGGCATGACAGGATCTTTGAACCTGGGGCCTTTCATAACAGCCTACCTGGAGTCTGTGGACCAGGCGGTTTGTATGCATCATCTTCTCATCTTCACAAATCAATTTTTAAATTTGGTTTCAAGTCTGGGAAGCAGTGAAATTGAGGATTTCAAATGAGGCTTTCAGTCCAGATGTGTCCATAATAGAAACCACTGGGCAGCGGGGCATAATTAACTCTCTCTCCTTCTCTGAGACCACAGAATGGCATTAATTTTGCAACTAGGCCTGACGTGAATTGGCTAGAATGTCTGAGTAGATTTCCAGCTGCGGCTCATGTAACTCTGGCTTCCAGCAGAATTTGCATTCCAGAGAAAACAAGGCCTGAAACAGATGCAAATACATGTTGAAAGCTATTTTTAATCAATGATCACTCAGTTTGCTGTGAAAGATTATCAGCAGGTCACAATCCATTTCAGATTTTGCTGTGTCCTGCAGAACTGACTTAAACACACGGTGACTTCAGCTTTCACTGTGGTCCCTGTGCTTTGTCAGCTCGGTGGTTGAAAGGGAGGAGGGGATTTGAGTGGACAGACACAGCACAGATGTGTTCCTGGTTTCCACTACCAGACCCAGAGGGCCTTTTACTCTGGCCAAGTCCCTATTTTAAGGCTACCTTGGTCCCACAGGGAAACTTCATGGAGCGATCCTAAGCCTGAGGACTCTGTTGCCTGAACATCCAGCCTGAAATTCACTGTTATTGTCCAGCAGGTCGATCAATCTCAATTCACAAGAGAACTCAAAGAGAAATGTTCATTTCTCATTTACTAGTCCTGATCTAGCTATGGGGTGCTGTAAGCACAGCACATTTCTTTAAAGATAGTGTCTCCCCGGAAGCTTGAGATTTCTGTAGGAATTGCTGCCAACATCATCCACTAGTTTTTTTTTTTCTTTTTAATAATAGCACCTTACATTTATTTACCATTCTTGCTGTTTGCAAGCAGATCTATAATCTCATTTGCAAAAGGCATTTATGTCATATTCATACTTGAATACTTATAATTACATATTAATTTTGTTGAGCAGAATATGCTAATATTACTTTTCCCTTCCCTATATTTTCTTCTCCCTTTTTTTCTATAATGTGTTTCCCTTTTTGATCCAACTCTTCTGACATTTTTATGCAAGTGTTGGCATCTGTATTTCAGGTGTCTGAAAGAGCCCTGATCCCCAGAACCCTTAGTATTAATGCTTTAAAAAGCATGTCTCTTATCTATCATATTGATTTCACCTTAATTTTTCATCTCCTCCAAATATTAATTTATGTTTTCCAGAAACAAAATTTTGTCATGGTTCGTTTAGAATTCAGATGTGACTCCTTCCCTCCAAAAAACTCTCTTATGTGCATTTCTGTTATGTTTTTGAATTTTATATGGATCATATAAAGAAAACATGATCATAGTGTCATATACATAAAGGGAGGAGATAGGAACCTAGATTTCACAAATGCTTAAATAAATACATAAGTAAGGTGACCAACTCTCTCTGTCAGCACTAACTGATTGGCACTGTCAGCACTAACTATCCTAAGAACCTAAGAAATCCTCAGTCCTAAGGAAAAAACAGATATGGTTGATCAGTCTAGCTCTTGAAGTGATTTCCAAAAAAAAAAAAAAAAAAAAAAAAGGGGGGGGGGAAAGAATGCAACTGACCCAGAAAGCAGCTATTTGATGCCTCCTCTTCTTTTTTAGTTATATCCTAAGGGGATTAAAGGCATGTACTATAGCCCTGGTGTAGGAAGGGACTGTTTTGTCATCAACTTTTCCTTTATTTTATTCTAATCTTTTACCTTTTCTATTTCTTACACCCTCATTTAGAAATTTTGTTCCAACATTTTGACTTTAGCAGCCAGAACAGAACTCTGTCTGTAAACAATGTAGAACTAAGTTAAAAAAAAATTCAGGTAATGGGGAGGAGGGGGAAAAGTTCAGGAGATAGGGAGTAGGGTGTGTGTGGTGTGTGTAGATGGGTAGACCCAGGGTGTAAAATGTACACTAAATATATGAATCCTCATATCTGAGCTTACTTAATTTAATAACTTGTGTGATATATTTCATATTCTTAAGGACTTTTAAAAAGTTGAAAATGTCTTCAGTGATAAACCCACCAACAATCTCTGTTTTGAATAGAAATGGCCTTCACTTGCTATTTCTTTGTATATACTTTGCTGATTTTTCCTTTAGAGATTACCAGCCCTATACTCCACTCTACCATTGTATGCTACAGGCATTTTTATAGGTTGTCCCCTTTTGCTTAAAATAACAAGTAGAATTTAAAACAGAGTCTGTACATTTAACCAATCTCTTAATATCTGAAGGTAGAATTTGATGTTGGCTTTTTCATACTTGTTTTCTGCCTTATCAAGCTCAATACATTAAACTGAAATCAATGACTTCTGTGCCCTAGCCATTCCAATTTATTGTCCTATTAGGACACTTTGTAGGTTTTGCTGATGGTTGATGTAGTATGTAACTTTCCAGATAGCCCTGCAGTTATCCCTTGTGTGTACTCGCCCACACTAAATAGGGTTGATTCATGTCACCATTAGGATATTGCAGAAATGATGGTGTGTGACTTCTGATACTAGGTCGTAAAATGCATTGTGACTTCTGTCTTACTCTGTGACCTTATTGAAAAATCTCTTGCTCTGAGGGAAACCAGTCACTGTGTTCTAAGAACTGAAGCAATTCATAGAAAAGCCCACATGGGAAAACTGATGATTCCTACAATCACCTTTAAGTGATTGGACCATCTCAGAAGCAGAGCCTCTAGCCCCAGTCAAACATTTGGATGACCGCAGCTCCAGATTACAGCATAACTGCAAATACCTCTAGAAATAGTGTCACAAGTAGGCTGCTTCCAAATTCTTTTTTATTTTTATTTTTTTTTTTTGAGACTAGGTCTCGCTGTGTTGTCCAGGGTAGACCCGATCCTGTGGACTCAGGCGATTCTCAGTCTCAGCCTCCCAGGTGGCTGGGATAACAGACACATGCCCTGACACCCAGCTGCTTTTTCTAGACCAGTTCTTACTATGTTGCCTGGGGTAGTCTCGAACCTGTGAGCTCAAGTAATTCCTGTCTCCTTGTGTCCCAGTGTTTGGACTATCAGCATGCGCCACCACACCAGGTGCTTCCAAATTCTTAACCCACAGAAATTGTTTGAGTTAATAAATGTTTATTGCCATTTCAAGCTACTACATTACACATAATACCTAAATATATATAGTTTATAGACAAACTTCAAAAGTGTTTTTCTTTCACCTATAGGAACTATAACATGCAATTAATGGAAAATATAATTAACACTAGAAGCTGTACAATTTTATGCATTTTCTTATGACAATTTCCATATCCTGTCCAAATTTGTTTTCTTTCTCTTTTGCATTCTTTACTTTTATTTCCCAACTTATGTCTGCCTCCTGTCCCCTCCCTAGTATCTAAGATAATTTTTATCATCCTTCTACATATTAACATTATTGTTATTATGTCTAGTACTATTATGCTCTAGTACTATTATGTCTTTGTTTTTAGCTTGATTTCATATTTATTTCAGTGATTTTAATAAAATTTGTTTCTTTGACTAGTAAAGTAATTTATGTTTATTGAAGATTTGATAATATAGAAAAGGATAAAGGAAGAAAAATTGTCTATCATGATTCTTCTACTGAGCGGTAACTAGTTCTGTTATTCGATAAATAATTGAACCTCTATAGCGTACTAGAAACTGTGACCATAATCAAAAAGAAGAAAATAAGACATCTGCTCTAAAACAGCTAATAGTCTAGAAAGAGATGTAGATGAGTAGGCAGAAAGCCAAAACCCAGTATCTTTCTAACAGTAGAAAGATAGAGTAGGGGCAAGACCCTTTTGGACTATATGGAAAGGCTCAGTTTGGGGGTCCTTACAGCAAGTGACCTTTAGTGTCACCTTCACCAAAGGAGCAAATGCATCATAAGAGATACTGTTTATCTCACCATCCCCACATTTATAGTCTCATCAGCAGTGTCCTCTCCTTTTCATCTCATTACAGAATAAGAAGTGTTCCCATGCTGCTGAAGGACTTCACTTCCACCAGCATTCAAACATGCTCTAGAATATATTAAGAGAACTCTCCTTTGATACCAAGTCCTCTTCTAGCAGTGCTACATTTCTCTGCTCTACTTCACATTGAACTACATAAAATAGTTGTCTTCACCTGCTTTTCCATGTTCTTGCCTTTGATTTTTCTCTTGAAAAATCAAGACATTGATTTCACTGACATTCTTACAAAAAGCACTGATGAAAGCAAAAGGTTAACTGTTCTAACACTGATCTCATGCAAACTGATGTTGGGAGTGGGGGAAGTGCTGTCGTCTGTAGAGCTCTGCTGAACCCAGCCAAGGCCAACAACATTAGCTGTCAAAAACAAGGCTTGGATTTTAGCCTCCTTGTTGTGCCAGGGGGTAGGTTGCCTCTTCCACAAATAAATGCTGAGTTCAAAGAATAGGACTGGGTCTCTCTGCAAAACATAACACTTTTGTGTCTGACTCTGTAAGGAGAAAACCTTAGTCGTGCTCCCTTTCTTGGAATCTGACAATTCTGTGGTGCTAGATCCCCATGCATTGCAACAGAGTAACCCTGCACCTATTTCTCCTCCTATGTCTTTGTTCCTCTCGGTGAATGCTGTTTCTGTAGGCCTACAGATAGTGCTGCTATTTGCCCTTGTTAGCATGGCAACCAACAAATTCATGTTGCCAAACCGAATCCCCATTTCTTTGTCCTCTTGTCACTCAGCCTCTAAGCAGCATTCAATACAGTTGTCTTTCTTTTTGTAGAAATACTCCTTTTTCTCTTGGCTTCTGTGATGTCTGTTGCTGTAGGTTTTCCTTTCATCTTTAGTAGTTGTTTCTTCTTAGTCTCCATGCTGCTTCTTCACTGTTCACTTAATCTCTAGATGTTGGAGGTTACTGTTTAAATTTGTGGTGTCCTCTCTGGTTGCACTTGCTCCCTGGAAAATCGCACCCTGCCTTTTTTAAATGCCAACTATGTTCCCATACATATACTCTAATGTTTGAGGGATGGCTTACCCTGTACCCAAAAATGGAGCTATTGAACAACAATAATAAGCCCTTTAGAATAGACTAGTACCACTATATATACATAATTATCCTCTGCCTTGAAGTTGCTATTGAACTCCAGACTGTAGATCCAACTGTCTTTTTGACATTTCACTTGAATGTCTAATTGAAATCTCAAAATGAGCATAGCTGAAACATGTTGATTCTTTTTCTCTGCACCCCCATCTGTTACTTTTGTAGGTTTTTTATCAGGAAATTCTCTTTATCTTCTTTTTATCCAATCTATCTACAACTCCAATCAAATCTTTCCCAGAATCAGCCCATGTCATTCATTCTCATGGTTTAGGACATCATCATCTCTTTTTTGAATAACTGTACTCATTTTCTAACTTTTCTCCCTGTGTTTTGTCCATACCTCCTGCCCCAGTCATTTTTTTCCTTACCAGGTATTCATAAAAATCTTTTAAAAAACATAAATCTGCGTTTATTCCAAGGCTGTTGTCTATCCATACAGCTTAATTTTACAACACAGTACCTTCTTGGTACTGTCACCAAACCCTGGGACTGATGGTGTCCACATATATGTGAAGTAGCCTTTGAGTGTTTTCTTCTCAGTTCAGATTCACTCTTTTCATGGCTTACTAAGATGAGTCAGGTCATTCAGCGGGTCTCAGCTTAACTTCCTGAGAAGGGTCTTTCAGGACCCTCTAGAAATAAGGGACCACTCTGCATGTACTTCTCCTGCCTTCTGCATCTTCATCATTCTTTATCTTCTTTTTTTATTCTTGAATAATTTATATATATATTTCACATCATTTTAATCCCTGGGATCACCCACCACCTCCCCTCCCCTACTGCTCCAACTGATCTCCATCCTCCTGTTGTGTACTTTCATTTGGTTGTTCATATATTAGTGAAACCATTTGGTTTCTGTCTTTTTCTTGCTAGTATGATTTCTTCTATGTACATCCAGGTTTCCATAAATTTGTTATTTTTAATTGATGAGTAATACTCCATTGTGTATGTATACCACATCTTTTTCATCCATTTGTCTGTTCTGGGGCATTTGGATTGTTTCCATGTCCTTGCAATTATAAATAGTACTGCAATAAACATCCGAGCACAGGTGTCCTTTTGTACCCACATTAAGGTCTCCTTTGGGTAGATTCCCAGAAGAGTGGTTGCTGGGTCAAATGGTAGTTCCATTTTCATTAGTTTCAGGGCCCTCCATATTGCTTTCCATACTGGCTGGACCAGTTTACATTCCCACCAGCAGTATAAGAGTGTGTTCCTTTCTCTCCACATCCACTTGTTGTTGCCTGTTTTTTTTTTTTTTTTTTTTGATATGGGACATTCTTACTGGTATAAGGTGGTATCTCTTTGTGGTTTTGATTTGTATTTCTTTGATTGCTAGTGACATAGTGACATTGAGCAATTTTTCATGTGCCTGTTGGCCACTTGTATTTCCTCTTTGGAAAATTGTCTTCTTAGTTCTTCTCCCCATTTTTAAATTTTTGTTTAGTTGTGTGAGTTCCTTGTGGATCTGCATTATTAAACCCTTATCACTCTTTTGGAGAGTAAAATTTTTTTCCTATTTGGTTGGGCTTCTTTTTGTTTTTTCTGTTGTCTCTTTTGCTGTACAGAAGCTTTTTAGTTTGATGTAGTCCCATCTGTTTATGTTTTTCTTCAATTTTTTGCCTTCTGCAGATGTTTCCAGAAAGGGATTTCTGAATTGTACTTCATGGAGGGTTTTGTCCAAATTTTCCTCTTTGTATGTTGGTTTCAGGTCTGACATCCATTTCAAGTTGGTTTTTGTACATTTTGTACATTGTACATCCATTTCAAGTTGGTTTTGGTGTGAGGATTTTGCCTTGGTCCATTTTTTTTTTTTCAGGTCTTAGTCCAATTTTCTCAGCATAATTTATTGAAGATGCTATCTTTGTTCCAATGTAAGTTTTTCCTCCTTTGTCAAAGATTAGTTCTTATCATTTATTTTCTTCTGTGCACATTCATGTTAGTGTTAAAAAGAATCTCTTATTTCAAACATGGTCTAGAATAACAGGTAAGAACCTGGGCTAGGAAGTCAAACTTCCAGGTTTGAAATCAACTCTTCTACTTATTATCTCTGCACAACGTTTCTAAATTCCCTGCACCCATTTCTTTCTCTGTTCATTTAAGATTATTAGATTTTGTGAAGACGAAGTGAATTATAACATGTTAAGTGCTTAAAATGTACCTGGATTTGCAGAATCTTAGCTATTGTGTTATTTGTTTTCCTTTTTGAAATAGATGCTTAGTGAATTCAAGGCTTGTGCCAGGTGTCTTCCATTTGTTCTTCCAGATTCATGCTCTGCTCTTCTCTACTTGTTCATTGACTGACTAATACGGACTCCATTAAAAGCCCTTGCCTCTGGCTTGTGGTTGGGTTATGTAACTGTAGAACACTGGTGGGAGACTAAGGGAGTGGAGAGAGTAAGTTTGGGGAATTAAATTTTTAAAAAATTCTAATTATTTTGTTGAGGTAACATTGACTTACAACACTGGACATGTTTTAAAGGTATAGGATCACATCTCTTCAATTGTTTGTTACCTCACCACACTCACCACGAAGTACCAGTAACCCTCTACTATAGTCCATTAGTTGTACCCCAAATCCCTACTCAGGGAGCCAGGATACTGCAGTCAAATTTCTAGTTTTTTTTCTTTTTGATGTTGCTGTTGTTGGCGTTTTTTTAAATTTAATTTATTTTCTTTCATTTTGTGTGTGTGTATTACTGTGTACCCCGGGGTTTTCCCATTTCCTTAACACCTGTTAACCATCTTATTATTTTTTGCCCTCTGTCTCCTCGTTTTCTTCCCCCTCCTTCAGTTCTGTTGGTTGTTTCTGATTTTTCTTATTTGTTTGTTTGTCTTTCGTTGTATCCTTCATATAAGTGAGACCATCCTGTATCTCTCTTTTTCTTTCTGGTTTATTTCTGCTAATATGAGTCCTTCTAACTCCATCCAGGTTGCTGCAAATGACATACGTTTGTCCTCCTTGGTTAATGCATAGTATTCCATTGTGTACATATGCCACATTTTTTTTTTCATCCATTCATTGGTTTTAGGGTATTTGGGTTGTTTCTTCTTGGCAATTGTGAACAGAGCACAGGGGAATTGATTTTTTGGCTCTATTCTAAAAAGGTGTACAGCTTAATTGCCACATCAGGGTGGCAATTGTCCTTGTCCTATGTCCAATTGTCCTATGTCCTTGACTCACAGGTCCTGTTTGGTAGCTTTTCCAAAGCTCTCTCTCCAGACTCCACTAACTACTCCCTTTCTTTGCCCCTTTAGACTCACTCATGTCCACAGTGATGAGCTCCTATTCTTCCCAGATTGCTTACTTACACCTTCTTAAGTTATCCCTGTGTTAACCTCCCCTCAAATTGTCCACTGTGTGTACTGTCTGATTTCTAACAAAACTTTGAGGATACAGGGACCTAGTCTGGTTTATTAACAATTTTCCTTCAGACTCCTGACAAATGTAGAAGCTCAGTGAAAATGAGTTATGAATAGAACCAGTGAATGAATGGGCAGACGAGTAGTCTGAGAACTGAAGGATGTAGGGTGTTAGCCTGGGCAGTAAAATAGAGAAAAGGATTCCCAGAAAGATACAGAATTGAAAGATTTTTCAGAAACAGAAATCAGCATGTTGGGTAACTGAATGAAATTAATTCCATCTGGATTATGACGTTATGGGCATGAGAAATGAGGGTAAAGAGGAAAAAAGTGTTGACTGGAATATAGTCCTGACTGTGTTAGTGAGAATTTCTTTTGCTGAGGCCAATGAGGAGGCAATAAGGAAAGAAAACATGTCTGTCTAATATGTGCTTTTTAAAACAAGAATTACAAATATGATATGAATCTTTTCTAGAAGCCCATTGTTTTGTTTTGTTTTTTGAGACTAGGTCTCGCTATTTTTGCCTGTGGAACTGCAGGCTCATGCTGCCCCGGGAACCACAGACTCAAGCCTCAGCTTCCCAGGTAGCTGGGATTACAGGCACATGCCACCACGCCCAGCTATCTTTTTTGGAACTAGGTCTCGCTACGGGCCCCAAGCAGGACTCGAACTGCGATCCCTAGCCCCAGCTGCTTCATAGGCTGAAGCTTACAGGTACGAGCCACCATGCCCGGCCTATCCTGCTTCTTTACACTCACCCATTAGTTTGAATTTTCATCAGTAGATCTTTCCCGTAGCAGTAATTACTGTAGTGTTTGAATAGTGATTTTCTATTTTTCTCATTATCTCTATGTTTTTTAATTGGAATTCTTCTGTAAGGAAGACTTGCTCCTTTGTTGTTTATTTCTTCATATATGTTAGTATGGACTGATGGATCTTTATTTTATCCATTAATTTTTAACCCCATGCTATCATTTTTTGGTTATTAAATTGATCCAGCTTTGGTTACTTGGAGTCAAATAAAACAAAGAAATATAAGTTAATTCCCAAGTTTAGGGCCAAATCTGAGTTAAGGAAAATTTTCAGTACTTATTAGTACCTGGGCATGTATTTTTGTAATATATTAAATTTGGTTAGTTGGATTCCTCAAATATATTTTTCAGAAAAGACAAATGAACAGTGTATTTCTGATCCTATGATTATTTGGTATTGCCTACAAATATAGAAGAAAAATATGTTGGAATGATGGAACATCTGTTGTGCTTTTTTGTTCAATGTTTTATTCTTTCATTTTTCTATTAAAGAATATTTACTCACCAACCAGTTATTTTGGTACCATTATCCTTTTGGGGTGAATTTATGACCTAGACTCAGTTAATTGTGATGACATGTCCATAATTGAACTTAATTCTGACAATACCTAGAGATAGCATCAGATTCCACAGGTTAAGGATTCAGTCTTACAAGACTGACCCCTCCCTACTTTAGATATCAATCACAAACCAGGGTATTACCTGTGATTGTGACCTGCTGGCTATATAAATCAGGGGTTCCCATGAATCTCATCTTGGATTTGACTAATTTGTTAGAGTAAATCATAGAACTCAAAGAAACATTTTACTTACTAGACTACTAGTTACTATAAAAGGGTGTAACTCAAGAACAATCAGACGAATTAGATGCACAGAGTAGGATTTAGGATATAGGGTGGGGAGCTTCCATGCCTCTTCAAGGAGCCACTCTCCCATACTTCCATGTGTTCATGATTTTGGATACCCCCAAACATTATCCTTGTCCTTATGGGTTTTTATGGAGGCTTCATAACACAAGTTTGATTGATAAAATTATTGCAATATCCTTGTCTGCAATGTCATATCCAGGGGATGAGTATATAATTCAAATATGACCAATCAGGGTCCTTGAATTAAATTACTTGTATGGACTGTGAGCTGTATGGATTTAGAGTTGAGTTGCTGAACCCCGTGGACATGCCAGCATTAAATCATTGACCGTTGGCAATTGATTCAACCTCTAACACCAGAGGTTGGATTTAGGTTTAGGGGTGGCACTGAAAGTTCCAACCTTGTAATCACAGGATTGGTTCTCTGAACATTAGCTCCATCTTTAAGTCCAAAGGCATCTCATTAACATGACAAAAGACATTTTTGTTGCTTTTCTCACTTTGCAAATTCGAAGGACTTTAGGAACTCTGCAGAAAAGAAGACAAAGACCAAATACATATTTCTTATTATAAATCACAATATTACATAAGCCAATATATTGTCTTAGTGTTTCTTTTTTTTTAATTTTTAAAATTTTACTTATTTTTATTCTTTAAATCACAATCTCAGTAAGTGATTTTTAGGATATCTTCCCCACTTCCCGCTCTCAGGTGCTCCCTCCATTCCTTCACATCCCACTCTATGTTGTTTGCTAGTCTGTGTTAGGTTCATTAGTCTCTTTCTTTCCTGTGGTAGTGTTCTTTTGTTGGGTGAGGGACTGTGTTCTTGGAACCAGGCAAACCTTGATGGTAAGTTTTCAGTCTTAAGTTTATGTTGGGCAGCCAGTCTATATTTATTTGTGGTCTGTCCATGCTTTCTCATTGGAGGCTATCTTCTCCAATCCCATCTTTCTCATTGGCGGCTATCTTCTCCAATCCCATCTCTGTGTCAGATTTGGGGGGGGTCTCACCCCCAGCCAGTGTTGGTGAATAAGTTTCTCTGTGGATACAGGCATCTGTTAATGGCCATTGTAGATAATCAACTCTGACTCAGGTTGCAGCTTTGCTGTGGGGCCGATGCCCCCAGTTTTTGGTCTTCTTTTTTCTCATAGTGTGGGGAGGCATGCCTTGCGCTCCTAGAAGGCATCTCTGAAATGAAGTCTTGGGTCTTCCAGACCCAGTGAGCACATAGGTGCGCTTCGTGACATTGTGTTTCCATAGTTGCTTCTTCTGTCTCGCCTGCACTGGTTTTCTTGATTGTCCATCCCCTGTGTCCAGCTCAGGCTTATGGGCTGGATATTTGCCTGGTCCCTTACCCATTTTATGATGGGGTTTGTGTTATATATGTTCTTGCTCCTCCTGAAGATTAGCTGGAAAGTGAAATGGAGGGGGCATCCTCCTACCCCCGCTTGCCTGCTTTCTTGCCAGTACCTCCCTGCATGAGGGCAGGGCCCAGATGTCCATGCATGTGCCGTCCCAATCCCCACTTAGGCTGGGGCCTGGGGGCGAATGCCTTGGCCCATCTGGGCTGCGTATGGCTGCCCCATGCTATAACCATCCGCTGGTGGATGGGGCTAAAACTCCATCTGGTTCCCCCTCCCAGGTTCTCCAGGTTTGGGGGGGCTTACCCTGGAGTCTTCTCTGCTTTTGCTCCCTACTGGCTAGGGGCAGCAGGGTGGAGCCCTGGGCCTCATGGAGCAGTTGGGCTGAGCAGGCTATCCTGGAAGGGGAGCAGCTGGCCTACACCCCACTGTGCCCTCTGAGACAGATGATGCTACCTCACTGAGGCCTCCCATCCAAATGCGGCGACCTGGATGGGGTTCTTAGCTTTTCTTAACCTAGTTTGAGTTGACTTTTTGTCCTTTACAGCTGAAAAAAAAAAAAAAAAGGATGGAATTGGTATTAGAATAGACCACTACTAGAAATAGACTCTAACAAAGATTTGGTTGGGTATTAGTGTGCAGTGAGATGGAGAGAAAACCCTTACCAAGAGCAGGAAAATGAATACATTTTGTTTTCCTGTTCTGAAACATGATTAAAGTGTTACCTGCTCTTTTTTTTTTTTGAACTGCTGAAAAAGAGACCACAGGCTCTAAATGGAGTCAATTTTGATAAGACCCAAATCAACAAATGAAGACTTAATACCTAACTTAATTGCACAACATCCTCCAGAAATTTAACTTTTATGGCGCATTCTGGAATTGCCTGGTTAACACAGATGATGTAATGGACTCAGTAGACCCCATCTATCCCCATGGAAGGTGGCCTTGTCTGAAATAATCCTCTTATTTTTTTCACTCCTACTTTCTGCCTATGAAAACATTCCATATTTGTAAAATTTGTCAAAACTTTATACTTGCTAGATAAGCTGCTGCCTGATTTATAAATTGTTTGATAAGTCAATTAGAGCTTTAAATTTACTCAGCTAAATTTTGATTTTTTAACAGGGCTCAGTATGTGCCTACTAAGAAGAACATTTTCAGGAAATTGTCAGATTTTCAGGATATTGTCTGTTTTTTGCATGTCTTTCAAGAAAAGAAAAAGTTTGAGTATAAATTGGTCCCTTTGAAAGCAGGAGAGAAATAGTATCTAACTCTGTAAAGAGATGCCTTTCCCCATCTGGATGTGAGCAGTAATCTAAGACTGCTATGGGTCAAATAATTGTGTACCTCATAGACCTACAAAAGCCAAATCTTCTGCCTCAAGCCCAAGTTAGTGTTGGCAAAGATTGGGAGGTGGGAAGCACAGTAGGCTATGTAATTGGGAATCAGGGAGAATTTGAGAAATCCAGAAAGCTGATCTTTTAAGCCTATCCCCAAACTATTTTTGCTGAACACTTCTGGTAGTGAAGGGAACAATTTTTTCCCTAGTAAACAACCAACCATCGGGTTCAGCCTGGGCACAGAACCGATTAGTTCTGCCTCAACACCTCAGCCTTAGTCATTTAGGAGTCATTTAGCTGAGGGCTAAGATCTGCTGCTAAAAGACAGATATGCAAATGAGTCTGGTCTATAATCAAGGACATGACTAGACAAGAACGGGTGTTCACTTACAGGAGTAGCCTCAACCAGCGGCTGGCTAGGGTTGTAAAAGTAGTGGATTCTCAGAGAAATGACAACCCAAAGGACCTGGTTACTAAAACAATCTTTGGGTCCTTGCAATAACATCAAACATAAAAGTGTTGCTAAAAGAAAGAAATTCTGGAAGGATTTTGCCTTGCATTCATTTCAGGCACAGTCTTGGGGAATAATGAATTTAGGTGATTTTTACAGAAGATGAAGACAAAGTCTATGGTGGCTATATTGGTATTACTGCCTACATATAAATCCTTGTTGTACTATTCTGTAAGGTATAGTGGTATATGTTGTAGCATTGTCAGATCATCCTTTCTGAATGAAGTTTTAATTGAAAATATCTTGTTTACTGTTCTCTATGGTATAATGGAAGTATAGGGATGATTAATTTGATCACTTAAACTGCAGGTTATTGGATTAAGAGGAGCCATATCAGGATGTCATAGTTATGTCCAGACCCAGAGATCTTAGATACAAAGAAGCATTGGTACCTGAATGTGATTCTGAATTGTCTTTCTTCTAAGTGTGATTTGGTTATATGTTTATTGGACACACTCTGGGTTTTAAAATTTAATTTAAGAAATGTGTATGACATGTTAAGCAGACCTAGGGGAAAATACAGTGGGTATTTACTTTCACTGTCTGTCCATTTTTTTCTGTGAAAGAACCATCTCTCTCCTTTTCAGTTAGGTCCTTATGACTGTTAATTAAAGTATCCCTTATTTTCAGGAATACCGAGTATCCCAGCCCTAACCAATAAGGGAACAACCACTCATCCATGGTGACTGGACATGATCCGAATACAAGCAGCCAGAGTATTTTAGTGAGATTTAAAACCTCACGAATGCAGGAAATCTAGCTTCCATTTGAACCTTGAGGTAAAATCATGTGGGCTTGAAGTTGTTTCCTTGTAAGGAAGAATATACATGCAGTGGAGGACAGTGGCACCAACAGAATAAGAAAAGCAGAGTGAGGCTAAGGCAAGAGATGGTGGAGTTGAAGGTGGGTGGGAAAAGAAGGAGGGGGAAAGATTTTGTGCCTCTGGTCTGTTTGTATGTCAAGTTATCTTGGGGGTCTGGAGAGCCAATATATTAATTTATTTCCTCTTGAACTAGTTTGAACTGGTTTTCCTCACAGTTGCAGCTAAAAGAATCATGAAAACTGAATATAAAAACTTGAATTAAAACTTTGCCCCTCAAAATTGTGTGCATGCTGCTTATTTTCCTTCCAACATGTAATAATACAGAGGAGCAATCTGAGAACAGTCTGATTTTTTTCTCCCTTTATATGCAATTCATCATTCCTGTCTGGGTGTTTGAAAAGTTTTCGTTATACTCACATTAAAACCTCTTCCAACAATGCACTTAGTTGAGGGCTTTTCCATATATATATATATATATATATATATATATATATATATATATATATATATATATATTTATATTCCCCCCCCCCTTTGTACGTTGTGGGCTTCTTAAATCTGCACAACTGAGCCTTTTCCTAATCCTCCTGCCATTCTCCCCCCAATTATATAATTGATTATCGTTTCCTTTCCACTTGCTTTGGTTTCTCTTATCTATGATTCATAATTGGATCTTTATAAAGTGGAAAGGTGGGGAAAATGTTATTTTGACAGTCTCAAAAAGCAGCCAGTAAAGGTCAGCTATTCAGTTTCTGGGCTGGCACAGAATTTGCATTCTTATCCCAAGGAACCAGACTACTTAGAAGAAATGAATCACCGTGGTACGTTTTTTTCAGTTGGGCAACCTTTCCATTCAGGCAACATAACTCACGAGCTTACCAGTTGCACTCTTCAGCACAATTTCATTATCCTGATGGCTAATGAAATGTCTGTTTTCAGAAGGGTGCATGAATTCTCACATCCATGGATATTTTAAGAGAATTTTTAGAGAGATTGTTTCTGATGCCATTTAAAATTGAAAGTCTTTTCTGTTGACTCAAGAGCCAGTTTCTATCATTTACTTTGTGTTTCAACACTCACTTAATTGATTAGTTCAATCATAAACCAACGCTTTTGAGTACCTTTTACATACCAACCCTGTGCCTGATTTTGAATGAGATGTTATTATAATTCTTAAGGCCCTTGTAATCTGGTGAGGTAGATGTCAAACAAATCAACTATAAATGACTAGTAAAATTGGAAGATATACTCAGATCTCTGAAAGCAGTTTGGAGAAGGCTTCTTGGGGAGGTGATAGAAAGTAGTATGGTGCTTTATAGAATCAGTAGTAGTTTACCAAATTAATTCACAAGTGGCTCTGCTGTGTTATTCTACTGTCAATGGCATGTGTCAATCCAGAGTGGTGGTGGGAGAGGGTTAACCCACATATTCATTCTTTTTTTCAAAATCTTACTACACTGTCTTTAAATTTCACAAGAGCTTTCTTATGAATGCAGAGCTGCATGCCACACACAATGTATGGGATATGAGGGGCAGAATTTGCCTTTCTTCTCTTTAATTTGATTTCATTTCCTCTCTACCCAGACTGTATGGGGATGTGTGTTCTCACATGTTTTAATTGCTTATCTATTATCAAAATTACTTATGTAATTTTAAGGAGAAAAATAATGGTTTCTATAGACAGAGAAAGTATGAGTTTAAAAGGGATAATCTAGTCTAACCTCCCCAACTCCACTCCATTTCACAATTGTCAAGGTCATACAGTTAGACAGAAATGGAATAGGAATAATAATGATGATGAAGATTGAATAGCACTGGCAATTTTCACAAACATCATTGCATTTAGTGTTCACAAAGATCCTCTGAGTCTCATGTTATTATTATACTCTGTTTACCAGTGAGGAAATTAAATTTTAGCAGTGCCAAGGTATTTGTTTAAAAATATCATATTAAATCTATGAACTTACAGTGCAGTACTAATGAAACCTCACTGGTTTTGTTTAAGTTAATTCTAATTGGAATACTTTCCAAACTAGGATTTGGAATTATCTTTTGTTTCAAAAAATATGATGAAATGCACAAATGGTATTGAGTGCGATGCTTATTTCTTATAATCTATAGTTCTATATAGATTTCTATATTTCTTTAATCTATAGTTCAACTAATATTCTCCATGCTCTTTGATATTGTTCTACTTTGTGTAATTGTCTATTTTGTGTTTATATGGTTTGTGTTGTTTGAGCACAAAACTTTTTCCCTGCTCAAAATCTAGTAAATCTCCTCTATACCCCCTCTATGTGACTTCTCTTGAGTTCATCCAACTATCGGTTCTTTCCAGTCTCTCCATGGCAGACTGCCAGATTGCATATATGTTCTTGCCAACCGTTGCAGTGGAAGATTTGCCAAAATCTTGTAAGCAATGTGTTGCAATATCAATGGTCTCTTTTATTAATTCCTTCTTCCTCTTTCTTTTAAATCACACTCAAATCCTTTGTTTTATGGGGCAGATCATTTCACCTTTTATCTATGTACAGCCAAATTTTTCTCTTGGGCTTAGTAGAAGATAACCTAGAACTTTTCATCATCAAAGGCACTCTCCTTGCTTAGCAGTTTCACCTCCTTGCCTTCTAAACTTATTTTTTCTCTAGTTTCCACTGGAATCGCTACTAGGACTGATGTGATACTGAACACCGATCATGGACTTTGGAGCTAGAGTCCTGTCTCTGAACTCTGGCCCTGCCACTTTCTTGTTGGATTATCTTGAGCAAACTTCTCCAGCCTCATCTTGTAAAATGAGATTATGTTGCACATATTTACCTGGAAGAATCAAGAAGATGGAATTAGATGGGAAACATGCCTAGAATAATGCCAGAGACATGTTTTTCAAAGAATACTTGATTTCCACTTTCATTATTTGTATAAATAAGTTTCTTTGCTGCAACTTTCTCTCTGTTGTCATGCTAACTATATTACCTTTGTCAGATGTCACCGATTATCCAGGACCTTGTCTTTTTGGAAACATTCTAACCTAGTGATTTTGTTTGTTTTTACCTAAGCTTACAATTTTTCAACATCCTCACACAACAATCTTTCTTTAGTCATTTTTGCCTTACTCCTTTCTTAAGAGTATTTAGTGCCCATGATTCACTGGTGTCCTTAGATTGACTATAATGATGTTTTCTTCTGACATTTTTAGCCACCTATATTCTCACAATTGTTTGCTTACTCCACACGTAATCTGATAAACCAGTTCCCAAGAAGTTAATTTTAGTTAAGATAGCGGGATAATCAGTGTCTATCACTTTGACATGATAGTTCTTAGTTCTTAGTTCTAGTGACTCATTTCCTGTTTTCTACCAAACTCCTAGAAATGCAATCACATGCATAGTCTTCAACTATGTATTATTCATATTAAATTCTTAGTGTATGACTGATTATATCCAAACATATTCCCTTAGTTAAGGGGTAGTCAAGAGCCTCTCCAATTCTTTTTTTAAAGACTAGGTCTTGCTATTTTTGCCTGTGGAACCGCAGGCTCACGTTGCCTGGGATACCACAGACTCAAGCAATCCCCAGCCTCAGCTTCCCAGGTAGCTGGGATTACAGGTATGTGCCACTAAGCCCAGCTATATTTTTTGGAATTAGGTCTTGCTACGTGCCCCTGGTGAGACCTGAACCACGATCCCTGGCCCTGGCTGTGGCTTTCTAGGCTGCTGCTTACAAGGCATGCACCACCATGTCTGGCACCCTCTCCAACTCTAATGTTTATTTTTAAATACAGGGATCTTACTATTAAACAATTAAGCAAAAAATATTTTTGATAGCAATAGCCATAAACCTTGAGAGGGTTTAGAGACATAAAGGTTGATAAAAGATTATCAAGCCTTCAAAAAACTCAAGTTATTTTCCTTTCCTTATTTAAGAGGTATTCGTATCTCTTTATTTAATTTTATTATCATTAAACTAAGCTTCCTAGGTGAGTATTTAATTCTATATCCTTGAGATAATTATTGCTATCAAGATTTCTTAAGGCTTACAATCTGGTGAAAAGAATTAGGTAGCTCTCAAAAGCAGGGGTTTGTTGTTTGGTTATAATTCACTTAATATTCACATGTGCCTATTTTGAAAAGACTTAGTGTTTCAAGGTAAAGCACTATGATTATAAAGAAGTGGACTTTTGGCTTCATGTCTAGTTGCCATAATTGAGATAGAGTGCCTCTTCTAGAATCATACAGCCAGAAGTTAGTTGACAGTTAAATGGAACAGAGAAGAGAAAAAACAACAACAACAACAACAACAAAACAAAACCAACAGTCTCAGGAAATTTTCTAAGACAGTAATAGCTCCATCTGGAATTTTCCTCTCTTCTGCAGGAGCTTTTACAGTTAATTAGAGTGTGTTGGGATTAGAGAAAGCTCTGGTCTGTCCGATATGAGTGGATGGTTACTACAAGTCTGCCCCATGCTCAACTATTCCCTTTACTGGCCTTTGACCAGCTGTTAAATAGCACAGTATAGCACAGAATTTAATTGCAGCAAGGGACCTTGCAGATCACTATCCCAAGTCTTTTCAATAATGAGAACACTTTTTCAACCTCAGCATATTTGGATTCTCTTTCAGCGGCACGTAGGCTTGTCGGCACGTAGGCTGAGAATATGGGGGCAAAGTGCCTCCATGAATTCAATAAGCATCCACATGAATTTATAGCAAACTAATGTATTTAAAACAAATAACCATGCTTATGTGAGTGAGAACTATAATTTATTTCATGTATAGACTACTAGATGTACACATGGATTTGGAGGCTTCCTGGGACCTGCACCTTAGGAACCACTGATCTAGCTAACCTCCTATTTTAACAGGGGAAGGTAAAGGTTATTTATGGACATAAGTATTCATCAAGAATACAGCTGGTTGATGGCAGGGTCCAGTTCCGGGACATTTTCCCCCTCTGCTACAACTGTCTTAAACTTCTCTGAAATGATTATTTATCCAGATCAGCAGAGAAAAGTATCATAATAAACCAGCTCTGGGGAAACTATAATGTGTGTTCCATCCACAGGGTATTTAACACAGAGAAAAATACCTTTCAGTTAATTAGATTAGAATTCTTGCATAACTTGTCTTTTTTGTCAAATATTTCTCAAGTATCGCAAGGAAGCAGACACCGATTAGCTACTTTTGTAAAGCCATAGTAAACTTGGAATATGTTAAATTTTGATCACACATAATGCTTCTCTCCCCAAAGATGAGAAAATTAAAATTCAAAACCCTAATGATTTTCAACAATGAACAGGCGGAAAAGTGAGGAAGAGTGGATATCCTCAACTTTGGCCAAGTCAAGAGATGCAGTCTGGCTCCTGAGTTGAGAAGAGAAATGAGAAAAATCACCAGCCAAGAGGTGCATTATAATATTGGCAGACATAGGAGAAGGAGGAGTGTGTCCAATATTAAAAGGCCATTCAATGTTAGAATGACTTGATTCAGCTGTGGAAAGATGAAAAGAACAATTCATATTCCTTGGATATTTTTTAGTGTTTACATAAAAGAGGGAGTCTCTAGAGTAGCCAGGGCCTCAGCGCATGGTTCCTCTGAGTGACTGATATAAGGTGAAAGAAGCTGAACTGAATGTTATTCAATTCTCTGCTCCCCCTGAATGTTCATTTCTGCCAATACTGCTTTGGTTTAGAAAACTGTCAGGGTTCAATAAATTAGCTTTAGCTCCTGAAAGACCCTGGGGAGTCTGGGTTGATTCTGATTCCTGGGTTGATTCTGTGAAAATCTGGGCAGTTTCAGAGTAAATTTTGCGTGTTCCACTCATATCTTTCTTTGCTTTTTCTTTTTCTTTTTTTCTCGCTATGTTGCCTGGGGAACCGCAGACTCATGTTGCCCGGGGTACCACAGACTCAAGCGATCCCCAGTCTCAGCCTCCCAGGTAGCTGGGGTTACAGGCACGTGCCACCACACCCAGCTATTTTTTGGGACTAGGAGTCGCTATGCTGCCCCTGGTGGGTCTCAAACCTGCAGACTCAAGTGATTCCCAGTCCCGGTCTCCCTCCATAGGCTGGGATTAAAGACATGCACCACCATGCTGGGCCCTCCAGTCATATCTTCAGAGCAAAGTTTACCATATTCAACCCATTGAGGTGATCTGAAACCAAGTTTCATAAGGAACATTAGGGAGGATGGGACCAAACCAGAACAAATTCCTGTATTGCCTCTGGAAGCTATCATACAACCTGCATTGTCTTTGAGGGGAGTATGTCTGAGTGCTATAGAAGCAATGGTTAAATATAACTGATATTGAGAGAAAAGCTGCACAAACAGATCATGATTAATCTTTAGTCCTCACAGCTGGATATAATAACACTGGTAGCTAGAGAGTGTGACTTCACATCCGTGTTCCCTATTGTCTCAATGCTAAGAGTCCAGGCTTCACAGGAAGGTGTCTGCTTTGGAGCAGAAGCCTTTCTCTTGCTTTCTGGTTAGAGCCGCAGTGCTGGCAGCAGTCCTGAGGCGGACTCTGAAAAGTGGGCTGGGTAGCAGAAGCATTTTCACTGCAGGCATATTCAGTTACCTTGGTGAGGTCCCCACGCATTTGAAGAGTGGCTCATATGTTTCTGGCTGAAGATCATTTGAGCTCAACCAGGTGTAACCCACTAGACCTGAGAGATCGGGGAGCTGGTGCCACCAAACTGTGAACCTTGCAGAATAAACAAATGAGAGATGATTTTGTTCACTACAATTACAGGAAGATTAATTCTTGGAGGAAAAACAGTCAGAGAAGAGTTTTCATAGTCAGGGATCTGGGGCAAGTTGAGACAGAGGGAAAAGGAGAGTTGAAACAAAGCAATGACAGGATTGAAGGTAAGTGAAGTGAGAGATTCTTTACAGTTGCCTTGAGTGGAAAGAGGTCTCTAGAAATGATTTTAAGGATGTGGTTTTTCAGACAGGCTGCATAAAACCTTTCCCCAGCTCCTTAGGAATATGGAAATAAAGATCTATATTCTGCTCTTTCCCGTGTGGGGGCCAATGATCACGTGCAGCTACGGAGCTCTTGAGGTGACCAAATTGGGATGCATGGTGCATGTAACACATACTGGGCATTGAAGATTTAGGATGAGGAAAAGGATATAAAATATTTATCTCATTGATAATTTTTTACATGGATCTTTGTTGAAGTATTTTAGAAATACTGATCTAATACCAACTTCTTTTACTTTAAAAAAATATGACTTCTAGAAAATTGGACATTGCATACGTGATTCACATTGCTGCCCTTGGGCAGCACTGACCTGCATCATTCTTCAAAGCTTCTGCTTATTTTGAGTTGGTGTTGGTGCCATGAAGCTGTACAGACAAACGCTCATACTGTGTCTGTTGATAAACAAAATGAGTGAGTGAGCTCAGTCTGCAAAAGGATTATTTGTCAGCAATCTTTGTTAAGTATGTGTTGAGGTCTGCAGACATTCGAAACCATTTAAAATCAGAGTAATATCTAGGAGAAATTGTGCCTGCTCTCAAATATATAAAAAAGATACTGTATTTCCTTATAAGAATGGAGCTAGTGGTAATAGAGAAACCTCAGAGAACCTGAGTGAGGAGCAGGTAGAGAGAGAAAGAGAGAGAAAGGAAGAGAGACAGACAGAGAGAGAGAGACTTCTCTGGCTGTATATCCACCTTGAGTCTGCAGAAGGGAGGAAATAGAACTGAATGGAGAAAAATAGCTGAGTAAGATTAGATATGATTCATGTGGTTTCTAATAAATCTAAGAGTTTGAAGCAGCTTGAGAAATGATCACTCCATGCAGCAGAAATCCTCTGTAAACCCTTCGCAAGCTAAGGAAAAATATAGGTTTCCTCAGTACTCAACAGTGGTAGCTTTGAGTATATTTATTTGAGAAATGATGTTGGTGTTGGCCTAATTCTTTGTCAAGACAGGACTGAGGAGCCAGGAGTATATTTGCATGGTGATTAGGTAAGATGGCTCCAGGATCCTTCGGTCTGTGAGCTACCCAGAGATGTTTCCCTTAGCCTTTTCCATCAAAGTTTGGGGGTGCCGCCTGATTGAGGGAGTTAGTGGCTACATCCTATGAAGCATTGTCTATAATTCAACTATCCACAGCACAAGTGGGTCCTTCAATTTACCAAAATAGTGTTCTTCTTTTCACTTTAAGGCAAGAAAGGGCACTCTGTAGAAACATGTAAAACCCATCAACAAAGTTCAGCTTGTGCTCTAGATGTGAACAAATTCAGTTCAATTTTTTATAACCTATATAACTCTGGTGTCTATGGAACTTGACAATGAAAATGAATGTTCTAAATAATGACCCAAGGCACTCTGAGGGTCTGAAGTGCCTCATAAAACATCAAAGAAAGATTAAATTATATCCTGTACTTACCAAAGTAAAAAAGTGAATTAATAATATATTTAGAAACAGTTGCTCTGGGAGCTGAAAACAGAAAACATGGCAACATTTACCCTCCATATACTAGAACATCTAAAGTACCCACTCTTAAAAACTTCCAGTTAATTGAGAGTTCTTTTGCATATTAGTAATCATAGGAGAAGAATTTGTGTACTATTGAAGCAGCAGTGTTCACACTAACATCCTGGTATATCAATTGGTTTACTTACGATCAATAAGAAATGCATATTCTCAGTCTAAATCTGGACCTACTGAGTGGACCCACATTTCAGCAACATCTCCCTCCAGGGGTTCATGGGAACACTGAAGTTAGAGAAGAGCTGACCTAGGGGAGCAATCAACCTTTTGGAAAAGGAGGAACCCTATTTCCTTAACAGGACTTCTGGGATCCACAACTATTCAAATGTTTATTTTATGTTCAAGGCATGTGATGCTAAGAAGTTTATGTGACTTATCATAGACAACAGTATTGTTTCGTAGACAAAAGATTGTCACAATCCTTGTGCCCATTTAATTTTTTTAAGGACAAATTCTTTCAAAAGCAAAGTTTCCAGGTTAAGAACACTTTTAACAATTTAGAAATATATGCCCAGTTACCTTCTGCAAAACTTGTACCATCCAGATTGCCATCATCCATGCAGTATAGGGGATGAACACTCATCAGAATGGGGGTTGTTAATTTTTATCTTAGGCAAAGATTGAGTTCATTTTTTAAAAATTTGTATTCTTACTGAGGTTGGACAGTTTTTCTCGTGTGCGTAGTTGGCCTTTTGTAATTTTTATTTTGCTTTTTTTTGTTTGTGGTTTTTTTGTTTGTCTGTTTTTTTTTGAGACTAGGTCTCACTATTTTTGCCCTTGGAACCGCAGGCTCACGTTGCCCAGGGTACCACAGACTCAAGCAATCCCCAGCCAGCCTCAGCTTCCCAGGAAGCTGGGATTAGAGGTGAGTGCCACCACTCCCAGCTATTTTTTTGGGACTAGGTCTTGCTACATGTCCCCAACTGGACTCAAACATGATCCGTGCCCCCCCACCCAACCCCACCCCCTGTGGCTTCCTACTAGGCTGCCACCTACAGGCATGCGCCACCATGCCCATCCCTGTCATTTTTATTTTGCAACATTCTTTTTAAATCCCTCAACTATGTTATATACAAGAGAAAAATTATTTCAACAACTGTCAATTATCTGCTTGATCTTAGTTCTAGTTGCAACCGTGGCTTCCTTTATTTGATTACTTTCTGTAAAGATATGCCAGCATCACATTTTCTTTCTTAGGATACTATTATTTGACTCTTAAAATAATATGTAGGAATACATTTAACAAAAGAAGTGAAGGACCCTAAAACTGAAAGCTGTAAAACATGCTAAAATTTATAAAATGCACACAGAAATGGAAAAATATTCATAGATTAGAAGATTTAACATTAAATGGCCCAAAGCAATATACACATAAATTGCAATCCTATCAAAGTTTCAATAATGTTCTTTGAAGAAACAGAACTAACATTACTTTTTGTGGACAGTCAATTTGTGTCAAAGGAAACATGAATCTGGAATGGAGAAAAGCATCATTTATGTTATTTCAAGTCTCAATAAAATAATACATTTTTTACAACCAAAACAGTACAATTTTAAAAAAAAAACATAAAAAAGAATAAAACACCAGGATTGAAGATTTAAAAACTGCCAGTATGCTAAGTTAAGCTTTTAACTTCTTCTCACCTGTCAAGTCAACACTCTATGGTGATGTTCTAGGATAGGTGAACTGATCTCTCATGTGATATGATGCAATACCTGAGACCAAATTACTTAAGAATGTGAGAGATGTTGAGTTCATACACTCCTAAGGCATTTGATGTTCTTAAACAAGAGAGTTTTTCTTAGCACTTGATTTTTAAGGAAGGGGAGAGAAATGCCAGGGAAATTGACTTTCTTTTTAATCCTAGCTTTACATAGGGCATTGAAATGATGACTCCCCATCTTCTATTGAAAATGCAGGATAGGCAATATTGTCTCTCCTCATGGAGAATTGAAAATGATTCAGGTAAGGAATATCAGGCTCAGGTTGAGGAGAGAGTAGACTCATTGAGAATCATGGCCATGATATTTTGAGAATATAGGATGGTGAATTTTTTATACTTCTCAGAAATATTCTTCTGTATAGGCTCTGACACCTATGGTTTGATTCAACAGAATTTTCAAGCTTCCTTCATGATAAAGGTTACCTCATACATTTACTAAAAATAGACATTCCCAGATTCTATCTTAGACCAACTGTTTCAGTCTTTAGATGAGTCTAATGATTTTTCTGTTAGAGAAATCTAGAAAGCACTGATTTAAAGGATCCATAGGGAGGTTTCTTGTAGGAGTTATCTTGCATCCAGCCTGTAAGACACCCACCAACACCACTCTATCCATAGGTAGGAACCTACCATCCATGTTGGAGTCATGTCACCCCTATATCCTTGGGCATGAAGTGAATGGGACTACCAATTAAATTCTCTCTGTGTCAGAAATTATACATATGACAGTATGTCTCATGGACTGTGATATGGTATCTCAAGAATGTAGGACAGCTTTATTCTGCCATGTGACCAAAAGAACAGTTAGGATGATCTACAGGGAGACTGGAAATAAAACACAAATTCCCTTTAGGTTTGAAGGCACTTGATTTGTTTTCAATAACTTGCACTTCCAGACTAGGACACTTTATAACTTAAAAAATAATCACTTACATTTTACTGAAATCTTTACGAAGCTCAGTTGAAGTTAATGGTGCTTCTATTTGAAAAATGTAAATTCTCCTGGAAAGATTAAGGATATCAAACACTCATATTTTGTTTGAACTAGGTAACTGCACACTGAGGGGACATACAAGAAATGTTGCTGGTAGGGAAAAGGTAGGAAGTAGGCAATGAATGTGACATGGGAGAGGTGTAGACTAGGTGAAGCATTATGGTAACAGACCTAGAAACCAGCAGACAGCAGAAAGATTGGAGGTCATCTCTAAGTGGTGTTTACATATTTTCTCCTTGTGATAGTGAGTGTGCAAGTATTTCCAACTTAGGCTGGTTTGTCTACCACCCACAACACCGCCTATATGTCAGGTGGCATTTATTATCAGACTCAGTTTTTATTGCTTTAAATAATATCTATGATCACAGAAGCTTTAAAATTTGAATGAGGTATTTGAAGATAACTTGATGTGTTTGATTTAGAGTTCACTTACTTATCAACTCATTGCACAATGATGTTAAGTCCTTATTCCTCACACAAAGATGAGACAAGTTTTTCCTCAGCAGAGATTTGGCAATGGTTCCTTAGGTCTTAAGTACCATCTCTGGGTACATCTCTTTTTTGGGTGTCTTTACCCAATTTCCCTTTTATTCTTGTTTAAAGACTTCTTGGGAAGTTGTCTCAACATTGTGTTATGAGCACGATTTCTAGACTTTCTTCAGTTCTGGAACTTGGAAGTTGTTAAAGACTCTCATTTTGGTTCTTAAAACTTCTCTTTTGCTTTCTGAACATGTAGACCCCTTAGTCTGTTCTCCTCACCATTTCCCTATTTCTTTGTTTTTTTCTTGCTATTCACTCTTATTCTGCTATCCCCTGGAGCATTTCAATATTGTCTACAGTTCAGCATGGTTTATATACATAAACCATCAAAGAGTTAATAATCATGCTGTGCCGTTTTCCTATTTGCTTTCTTTTCCTTTTTTTTTTTTAAGGGACTAGGTCTCTCTATGTTGCCCGGGGTTGTCTCAAACCTGGCGACTCAAGTGATCCCCAGCCTCAGCCTCCCAGGTAGCTGGGATTACAGGTGTGCACCACCATGCCTGGCTTCATTTCCCTATTTCTTATGTCATGTGTGGAGTATGTAGGAGAGTATTATCTCCCAAGAAGGCTTGCTGTTGGAAAGGAAATTGGCTTCCTGGGATCTCTTTAAGGTTTTTACCTTGCTCTTCTTCACAGTAAGTCCAAATACTCAGGAGGAGGTGAAACCACTCAACTTTGAAGATATTGGTAAACCTTTTAGGATCTGAAGAACTCCTAACTTGAACACTTATCACCACATCAATGATTCATTTTATTGTTTTAAGAGTGTTTATTTTTTTTCATGGAGGTAACTTTGAACTTTAAGTTCCCCAGAAAATGAGACATGTGAGTTTAAGTGTAGGTTGTTTGATGCAATTACTATCTTCTCTGATAGTAATATATTTAGAAAAGGAGTGTGGAGGCCAGGTCCTAGAAATCCAGTCCTAAAGCTCTGGCTAAGTTCACATGAAAAACACTTAGCTAGGAGGCATATCAGATATCTTGGATCCAAAAAGGCCCAGAGTCTGCATTAAGCCTGACAAAGAATGGCTGAGCACCCCTGACACCCACTGGTTCTTCACCTGTGAGTTGGGAAGATGCAAAAATGAGCCTGAGAAATTCTGTGCTTTTTTGATATATTTTTAACATAGGTCAAAATGAGCTGTAATGATTGCATATGTAATAACTTTTTTATTAATCCTTATGTAGGGTCCTTTGCAAATGTGAACTCCCAAATCTCTCTACATCTCTATATTATTTCTCCCATTTATGATCAAGCAAATAGAAGCATAAAGAGAGCCAATGACTTGTCTGAGATCACCAAGTTAGTATACTGAGTACTCTTTAATAGATCATATAGTTAACAGACTGGATCCCTTGCCCAACTGGTCCACCTTCACACTTAGTCTCCAAAGAAAACTGCTATTTTTAGTTCCTCAGGAAATTCAGATGCAGATGGAAGAGAAGCTCAGTGTTCTCTTAACATTTAATTCACACCTATGCTATTAAACTAGAAATACCCACATGCTTTTATATAATTGTGATTAAACTAAATCTAGAAAAAATATAGAGTACAGAATACTAGCATCAATGCATATTTGGGGAGAAAATTGTGGACTCAAGAGGTAAATACATTCATTTCAGCCACATGAACTATAGTGACTGCTATTTGTTTCTTTCTGTTCACTCAGGGATTAAATTGAATTGAAGCAGCCTGGAACATTTGATGACTCCTCCTTTCAACCACAGACGGGGCCAGGTGTCCTGCTATCAGTGATGATAACAATCCGCAACTGAGATGCAACTGAGATGCTCTGGCTCTTTCTCGGCTCTCTACAGAGTGATTAATGTTGGAGTTGACACTGACATGAGAAATGAATCAGAATGATGCAGAGCTAAGAGCATGAACTTTGGAGACAAATGGTCTTAGAATTCTGCCACTTAGTAAGGGTGTGATTGGTAACTCCCTGAGCATTATCTTTCAGGAGATGATTAAATAGCCTATGATAGGTGGGAAATAATAAAGTAGTAGTAATAGTAGTAATGATAATTATTTAAGAAGCTGCTTTTACATAAGTGCTTATGTATTATTATCAGTCACCGTGCTGAGTGATCTCACACTATCTTCAGAACGACTGCAGTAGTTGTGTACTAATGCAGATACACTTGATCAATATCAGTTGCCTTCTTATTTGACTGTGTATTTGCTGATTGCTGGTTACATACAGACATTGTAGTGGGTACAGGTGATTCAATCTCGAATACCTCATGATCCCTTCTCTCAAGAAGTCTCATATTCCCAGGGGCATGGGGAAGAAGACAAAGGAAATACAACAGATAGGAGTCAGGGAGGGTTGACTCTTCAAGGCTGTAGACCAGAAAGTTTACTGACCTACTAGGAGGCATGGGCTCTAACCCAGTGCCCTCTTTCCTTGTTGTGTCCTATCTGGAAAATATCACTAAGACGTGGCTCTGGAAGGCTTCTTTCCAAGGAAAGGATTGCTTAAGAAACATAAAATTCATTTTAATGCAAACATTTTGAAATTCACAAAAATATAATGAATAGAGTAATAGACCCCCCTCAACCTTCCCCCAGATTTGACAATGACCAACATTAGCCTCATAAACTAAGAGAAAAGAATCCTTTACTAGGGGTGATTCTGTGAAAGTTTCAGCTGGTGACTCCCAAAGAGATTGACATCCTTTCCCCTTCTCCTAGGTCCATGACTGAATCCTCTCCCCTCTGTTCTTTGTGAGGTCACTCTTGAGTCAAGCAGAAGAATAAATGTGGGGCCAGTGGTCCAGGGAGTGAAACAACCCCACACCTGTGCTGGTGCAGCAGCCTCCTTTCAAGAAACTTGATTGTTGCATGGAACGACTTTGCATTATGTATGTAAGGTTTTTTCCCCCATCAGTCATAATGTTGGGCTTGGTGAACAAAACTTGAATGATCACGTGCATGGTGTAGCTTGGACCTATTTAACAAATGAATTGGACACAATGAGTTTCTTAGTTAAGATGCTAGACTTTGTCAGGTGACCATTGTCACCCACATCTAGTACTTGGCAATCATTTGGTGAATGCCAGCTCTGATTGTGAAATAGATTTGGACTTTGTCTTTTCTGCCTCTTATTCTAACCAGCCCCGGTTCCTGGGGGAAAAGTGTCCGTGTTAAGCAGCCTGCCTCTAAGTGGTAATTTGGAAGATAGCAAAAAGAAAAAAAAAAAAAGAGAGAGAGTGCCCAGATCAGACTACTAATCCATAGAAGTTGATTTTGAGGTATATATATATTTTTGGATTACAAAAGAATTGATTGAGCTTATGAAACAAGAGTAAGTCATTTCTGGAAGGTAAATTCCTTTTAGCACTCAGTAAAGAGATCTGGTAAACTGAGGTTTGCCAGAGTTAGAATAGGGCTGCTTTTGTTAGAAAGGAAGTTATGAGGTTCAGGAAAAAGTCTTTGGATTCTAAGTCAGCAGTATTAAGACCAAGTGCCAGGCTCTGCCTCTGAGGGGCAGGAGGTATTAAGCAAAGCACTCCACAACTCAACATCTCAGTTTCCTCATATGCAAAATATGCAAGAGTTCTGATATTTTGTGACTCTAAGCAGGTTGAGTGCAGTGTAGTGGTTAAAAGCAGGGACTTTTGGAATTCAAACTGTTTCAGGCCCACGTCAACTGTCTACATGAAGTCTACGTCATGTCTATATCATCTGTTCATACATTAGCTGTATGAGCTTTGTATGAGCTGTGTGAACCTTTCTGTTCTCCATTTTCACCATCTGTAAAGCTATATCAGTAAAAGCTGTAACCCAAACTTCTTTTAAGTTAAATGTATCCTGTGCTTAATATAACACCTGGCACATTTAAACCCTCCATAAAGGAAGGTGTGCCCTTGTTACCTTTCTATCATATTCTACTTAACCAGAGATCCAAGAAGAGAAATAAAGTCCAGGATAGAATTTTACAGAAAAATGAAACAAAATACTTGTCCCCAGTAAACACTATTTTCACATATAGTGTTAGCATACTTGAATACGATGCATTATTAGTTCAGTGTTAGGTCTATGGTACAGTTCTAATTTTGTTTTTCTTTAAATTTATTTATTTTAAAGTTTTTTCTAGATTTTTCTTTGTTACGGTCCCACTACCATATCATCTGTGAACCATCACCCTATTCCCTTGTGTTTATCTCTTTCCTGTTTTGTATCCTTTCCCTAATTTTGTACATTTAACAACCACCCAGTTTTTACTGAGTGCCTTTGAAGTGTATGACCAACAGCTTGCTATTCCAGGGCTTCCAGCAGGGAGGGCAGAGAGTAGACTTGGGAGGGAGATATCAGCATTTTACCTTGCTCACCGTATTTCCTTGTGCTTGATGGAACTCCTTCCAATTTAGCGGCAAGTGCCAGTTTTAAGGTTTTCCTGAAATAAAATTTCCCTGTGACCCTTTTGGGTTCAGACATGTCACTGCTTATATTCAGCCCCCATGATCTCAGATTTTCTGTGTTCAAGTCTGAAATTTGTGGAATTCTTTTCTTTCTAAAAAAGTGTTGGTTTGGAAGAAAGCTGTGTAAAACAACTTGGGAAAATGTACAGATATTTGTACAGTTATTTGAAACCATCAGACACGCAAACCAAGAAGAGGGAGCAGTGGGCTCCCTTACAAAGAAGAGTAACGAGTCAACTTGTACTGAGTACTCACTCTGCGCCTGGGGCAGCTCTCCTCTCTGTGTGTGATAACTTATTCACCTTCCTATAGCTACACTGAGTATATCTATTATTAATTAGCATTTCGCTGTGGAGAAGATCAAGGACAAATAAGTTGAATAATTTGCTGATCAGACAACTAGTACCTGGCTAAGTTGGGATTTAATCATTTGCAGTATGACCCTGCAACCAGGCTTGTAACCAGCCATTTATGCATGTCACCAGATACTTGTAATAATTTTTCTATGTTTTATTAAAAATTGAGCTCAAGAAATTAAATCACAGCAGACTGAAAATATAATTCAAACTTTTATTAAATGACAGAATATTGGGTCCTGGGATACATTTTACATCTGGGCAATTATCCAGGTTTGGAGCATATATTTAAGTATTTGCTGCTATGATTATTACAGTGACTTATCATGGCAAATCAGATTACACAGTGAGGATAATTAAATTACTGACACATTTTTAAGAGGATACCTTTTGCTCCTGGTGTGGGAGTTTAGGTGTTACCTTACAACCAGCAGACCTTTTCCTGGTCTGTGTGTTTCCTTTGGAGCTTGTGAGGTTTTTGAGACTAGGTCTCACTATTTTGCCAGGGGAACCTCAGGCTCACGTTGCCTGGGGTACCACAGACTCAAGCGATTTCCTGCCTCAGCTTCCCCGGTAGCTGGGATTACAGATGCATGCCACGACATCTGGCTATTTTTTTGGGTCTAGGTCTTGCTACATTGGCCCAGGTGGGTCTCAAACCCGCTGACTCAAGCAATTCCTAGTCCCGGCCTCACTCCATAGGCTGTGATTAAAGGCATGTGCCTCTGTGCTCAGCTACCTTGTAAGTTCTGAAATGGAAATTTATCCTTTTCCTTCAACAAGGTACATGACCTCTCCCCCCCACCCCGAAATATGTGCTCTCACAGTTTGTGAAAAAATTTATGTAGCTATTATCACAGCCATTTTCTGTTTAGTTTAAAAGACCTAACTAACATTGCTAACTATTTCACCCTTTTTTTCACCACAAAAGTTTCTCAAGGATAATTGTTTTAGTGCAATCTTTTTTGTTTTCCCTATAAATAGTTGTTATTTAAGTGTGGTCTCCTCCACTTTCTCCTCACTTACTTTTTATCTTTCTTCCTCTGACTTTGTTCTCCCCAATTCCTAAAAGCTGTACAAAAAAAAAAAAAATGCTCCAAATTTCAACCTCACACCCACCTCAGTAATAAAGTCAATCCTGGTGGGAAGTATAATTGCCTCACCTAGGAATTAGCTCACACCCTCAATCTGGGTGTCCAGTGACCCCCACACCCCTACCCCTGGTTGCAAGTGTTGGCTCCCAGAGTCGCCCTGAGCTCTTTATCATCCAGTCCCCACCAGCAGCCTCCTGTCTGACTTCACAACTGATCTTGCTGTGAGCATCTCTGACCACTGTGTTCCTCTGTTTGAACTGAAGCTCATGTGTTTGCTAACTCAGAATGCTACCTGTGCCCTGTGTCTGGAGACTGAGTCCCACCCTCTCTGCTCAGAGCCAAGGGTCAAATCAAATGTAAGCCAAAGCTGAAAACTCTGGTCACCTGTGAAGTCAGTTATAGGAGTGAGCACCAAACACAAATCTGAGGGGTCAAGACACAATTCTAAAAAAGATCTTAAAGGATCTCCAAACAAGGAAGAAAACCTACCATGAGTCTAGAGAATGTGGGATGGGAGGTGACGGTGGGGTCACTGTACGAAGAAGAGTGGCCAGGCATGTCCTAGGTTATACTGGGACTGACTGGAATGATTGAGAGCACAGCAAGCAGGCAGGGACTTCACAGGAGGAGTGGTGGTCATGGTGGGAAGATTGAATCGTTCAGCTCTTGTGACCCCTAACATCAGGTCAGACTGGACTTGGGAACATTAAGCTGCAGCTGGCTCATCCTTTTTTTTGCCAAGGCCCCAGCCTGCCTGAGTCTGGGTTCTGTCCCATTTTCAGTTTAATAGAATTGATGTTGCTCAATGCTCCCAGGACACATGGCATTGCTCTGTTTGGCTCTGGCCCTGATTTCAACAGAAGGAGAGAAAGAAAAGAGGATTGCCAACAAAGCTACTGTCTTCAACTGACATCCTATTAAGCCTCCTGCTTCTTACCAGGGACTCGACTGCAGGGTTCAGAGACGAATTTTTGAATTAAAGTATTTTATTTGATGTTATCTATCATAGTGTCTGTATAGCAGAGGGAGGAGGTTGTATTTAGTTAAAGGCAGACAATATTTATCAAATGTCTATAAGAGTTTTCAAGTGTGACTGGTATCCCCAACCTGGTTGTAAATGTCATAGAGGAACAAATAGAAAACATGGTTTAAGGTGTATATTCAGAAGTCATGATGATTTAACATCATGGAATGCTTATGGAAATGTAACTTATATTACAATCTTGTTCATGGCTTTAGATATACCAGGACTCAAATTATACCACCTGAAAAGAAACCACACAGAGAACCTTTGTTCCAGCCTTACATTTCAGTACTAGTTTTCAAAAGAATTCAAACTTTAAATTCACACTCTGAGTCCTTACTTTTATAATAATAAACACACACATATGCATATGTATGCTAGTATGCCCTTCAACCTTGCATTCCTAACCAGTCCCATCAGCCATTAATCTGGTAAATGAGTAATTACTGACTGGTTGAATGATCGGCCCTTACATTGCTTGGTAAGTTGGATCAAGGGAAGGAAAAGTAGCCAAAGATAGAGCAAATGATTTAACATATTTTATGTTCTCATAGTGAGAGGTTCTGGTTACTTTTCACACCCCTACATTTCATGTCTTTTCATTTAATACAATAGTCTACTTCTGAAAACTTCTCTGCTGGTGAAAGATGTGCATTTATCTTTTAATACATTCTTAATTTCTGGTCTATAGGAATAAGCTATGCCTCTGGGACAGAAATGTGTTGCATGGATACACTTTGTGAAGGTAAACACACAGAGGCATTCTGCTTTCTGTTAATTAATGGTAGCGATGCCAAGTTTTTATAGGAAACCAATTTTGCTTTTGAACACCAGGGAGATCTTTGAGCATAAGAAACATTTCAATTTAGGAAAACTATAGCACTGCCAAAAATCCAAATGTAACAGGTGAGTTACAGTTAGTCTAGAAAATTGCATGCATTAGGAATGGTCTATAAATGTTCAGTAAATACAACTGGACCCCTGAAAATATTTTCTCAAAGCTGAAGACAACTCTGAAAATTGGGATTTGTTCCAGTATTTCCCAGGAGCTGAAGTTCAGATGCATAGGTTGGGACTGTGGGAGCAGAGAGGGGCTGGAGTTGAGAGCAGCCCAAACATGCCTGAGGCTGGGCAGGGTCTTGCTTGGTTGATGAGGCATCCATATTCCCAGTCTCCAAATGGAGAATGCATTTGACCTTTTTGCAGAGTGGGGTACTGGCCTCTTTATTCATTAGGTAGTTATTTATGAATGCTCACTAACTGTGACATGACCTCCTTGGTATATTTAAAGCAACCTAAGCTAGTGTTGTACACAGAAGCTGCATTGTACACACAGATGCCGCCAGGCAGCAGGAGCGGTGGAGTTTGACAGGGTGAGAAACGAAAGATGTGAGCGCTGAGTCACTCTGCAGAGCACACTAGATAACCCCTCTCTTATGCAACGAGTTCTATTCTAGTGCAGTTACCAAGTCTGCACCATGTCGACTGCATCTGTGTTGGGCTTGTGCATAATTGTCTGCCTGGAGGCGTAGTTGATGGTAAAAGTATGATGAAAGTCAAGACTATGAAAACACAGCAGTCTACATCCTCTGAGCCCATTCAGAGGTATCTACCCTTAGACTTCCAAGAATCAGCTTTACAGAAATACTCAAATAAGTGCCCACAAATAATATACAGTGAAGCAAATCACAGCATCATGTATAAGAATAAAACTAATTGGAGACAACTTAAATTGGCAGGCACAAAATATCTTACTGATATGTATATAACAGAGTACTATGTAAGTGTGGAAAATGGTTAGGCAGCATTATAACAATAAGATGTACAGTGCTGGTTGCTAAGAAAGCCACGGAATGGCCAATTTATAAAATATGATTCCATTTATGTGCTTTAAGGAACAGTATGTGTTTAATACCATCACTCTTAGGGAAGGTGACAGGACCATGCTTTGTCTTTCTACATTTCTGTATTACTGAAACATTCACTATTAATATGTGGTACCTCTTTAATCAAACATATATTTGAAAAGAAAGATTAGATGATTTAAAAGCTTCTTGGTCAAGATTCCCAGAGTAATCCTGGGATGACACAGTAGCCAAAAAGAATAAATCCATAATTACAAACAGAAGTTAGCTCTAGGATATTGGATGAAACATTTTATCTGAGATTCTTTCTAGGATATGTGTTCTGTCTTCTGAGAGAAGGTAGGACTTTAAGTCCAAACTGTTTGTTGGTTTGGTCCCTTTACTCTATCAGCTTAATGATACCATTAATAATAAACATTATTCATTTCCCCGTTTACAGTTTACAAAGCATTTTTCATATCTTGAGTAACACAGTAAAACTATGAAAGGATACTATATCCTAATTTCCAGAAAAATTAATTGAGGTTTAGGGAAGTTAATTGATGTGTTCTAAATTACATAAATAGTTAGGGCAGAACTGCAGTAGGCATCAGATAGGGATGCTGCTCCCAGCTAGGTCATTCATTTTAAGTAAGTCACTGTTTTTCTAGGTCTGGGGGTTCTTCAACTATAAAACTAGGATGGAGTATAAAAGCATACATTGTTTAAGTGAACCTGAGTAGCCTTTCCTTCCCCCCCTCCCCCCTTTACCTTTGGAGCAATTCCAAGGGTGTATTTGCAAATAGCTATGTTATGTAGACAAGGACTGTACATTTGTGAAGGCAATTTAAAGAATGAATTCCATGACAGCAGATTGGCTGGAAGGAGCACAGGGTGACATTGTGGCATTATCCTTGTGATAACTGTCTCATCCAAGGAGTGTAGAGGGAAACTGAAGATGTTTACATGTTTACATACATCAGTACTAACTTGGGTGGTGGTGACCCACCAGAAGGGAATTGTGGATCTCCTCTCCTGGCTTTGGAAGTTCCAGCTATTTACATGAGGATTCCATTTGAATTTAGAGCCAAAAAATGATTTTTGTACATACCTAGTTGGTATGTGGTAGCTCTTAAGTAAATATTTGCTAAATAATTGAATTTGCAGTGTAAATGTTTGGCAATGAGTCAGAGTAAAACAAATTGACCTTTCTTATTACTGAGCCATCCCTGTCTTATTAGTACCATTTCCTAAACAACTGAATCTTAATCTTTTGCTAATCAACACAATTTTTGTGAGCCTACACCAGTAAGGTGGTGCTTTAAGATGTAGATTTTGTTATTACTTAAGTATGGTGAGGTCAACAGGTCAGAAGATGAGCACCATTGAAAAGACAGTTTGTTTCTGACAATTTCCAAGGGAGAGGGCACTCCATGGTATAAGCGCATGTGGCTGGGTGGGGATTTGCCACAAAAGGAAGCACTGGGATCAATCAGGAGGTGGATGGAGTGAGAGGGAAACATGGTTAAGAGGCTTTATTGTGGTTTCCAAGGGAAACATGCATGAGGCAGACAGAGCAAGCATGTTTAGGGATGGCTAGCTTGTATAATTCCAGTGGGGTCCTTCTAGTTGTCCAGTATCAACTCTGGATTGGCTGGTGTGCATTCAAAAGGCGAACTCCAACGGGAGTCCTTTACTGCCTGTGGGAACTGGCTCACCTTGGGAGGGGCAGTCTATAGGGCATCTAAATCTCAGATGTCAAAGCATTCAAATAAAAAGATATCCTTAGTACAAACTGATGTAAGGTAGGTAGTCTTAAAAGGAAGTTAAGAGTTGACTAGTAGGAATACTAATAAAAATGGGATATATAACTTATCAGTCCATATTATAGTATGTATACTAACATCTTACACTTTTATTGCAGATCACTGGTTTGGCATTAGTAGGTTTGGGAAAGACTTAAATGTGATTTTTTTTTTCTTCCATGACCACTAGATTCTTTGTCATTTGAGACAATTTATTTCTTCAATTTCCTGCACTCAAGCTATATAATTGTCAGGTGGCAGAGAGTTCTTAATTGTGGGATTTTGTAGCCTTTTCCCTCTTCCCATCTACATAAACACATACATTAACTTACTTAAAAAGGTAACAGATTACACATGTGCATATGTGAGTGTATGCAGGATACTATGTACACATACCTTTCATTTATGAACTGATAAAGTACAAGAAGACAAAATATAAGTCTTAATATAAATACCATGGAATTTCAATAAAAATGTTTTTTAAAAGCTAAGCACACATCTTTTGTTTTAATATAGGATTGACTTTCATAAAGGGATTTCTGGGTCAAAAGATTTGTTAGCATACTTTGAAGGAGGTCCATATCTAAAATTAACCCATATATATTCATGAATGGATGTTGGTCTTATTTTAAAATGAGAAACAAGTGCCTCTGATGCCATATGTATATAGATGTAGCCAGCTGGCAGGCACACTGTCCCGAACACCACAGAGTCAGGAAGAGCCACCTCACCATTGTTCTCAGGCTGGTTTATTTTCCACAGATCCCCAGGGGGCAAAGCTGCTTTATTAGTCTCTGGGCTGAAGACTTCCGTCCATACAGAACTGACAAGTCAAGGTTTACAGAGTTGCCCCACTCCCCTGTCCCCACTGGAAAGTAGAAGGTTCTTATTTTCTATGACTTGGTAGGGTATGTTTTGGGTCTGGGAACACTGAATTAGTTTTTCATGTAAATGAAAATGGTAATAGTATTCTCAGGTCCAAGAAAGCAACCTGCCAAATCATACCATATAGGAACATTAGTGGAGCAACATTGTATAAAAATGTGTTTTTATTTATTTTTATTGTGATAACATTGGTTTACAACACAGCATGATTCAGAAGTATGGGATCACACCTCTTCACACATATGTTAGTGCACCATGCCCACCACCAAGGCACCCACAGTCTTCCCCCAAGCCTGTTGTGTTCCCTCTGCACTTTGTTCTCCATTCTCCCCATCTCCATCTGGTAGCCTCAATTCTATAACTAGCTTCCTAGGGTTTGTTATTGGCTTGGTTTTGTCTGACCTTATGTTTTATTTCTCTATAGTCCACACGTAAGTGAAATCATCTGGATTTGTCCTTTACCTTCTGACTTATTTCACTTAGGATCATTCCCTCTGGTTCCACTTGTGTGGTCATAAATGGCATGAGATTTACTTTTCTAATAGCTGAAGAGTATTCCGTTATGTATACATACCACATCTTAATCCACTCATTTGTCATTGGACATTTAGTTTGTTTCCATACCTTGGCTATTGTGACTAGTGCAGCAATGAACATAGGAGTGGTGGAGCATCCATCTTTTCAAATTAGTGACAGATGCATTATTAATACCTACACCCATTTGCTGGTTCAGTTAGATAAGCGGCTGGTTTCTAGGCTAGAGTTCTTTCTGCTGGAAGGGTCCAACATAATCCATTACACACAAGTTCTTTCATGACCTTCATGGATGCAAACTGCCCCTCCCCCAAAGCCCTACTAAAGTCTCTCAAAATGGCACCAATTAGACAAAAGTAACCCAATTTCCACTAACTAACATACTCGTCTTCTTATCACAACATTATTAACAAGAGAAATAGGCCCCAATACTAAAGTACAGAGGTAGAGGTAGGTATGATTCAGTTTCAATTGAAACCTCTGCTTCCCAGTGTTAAATCCAACTATTTCTTGACACCTTTCACTTTTATGGTTCTAAAAAACTAAACATTCTTTAGTTTCTCCTTCCCTTTTTCCTTTTTTTTTTTTTTTGGCTGTTTCTCCAGAAAGTATTCATGGCCTGTCCACACTCCCTTGGATTTATTAACTCAACTCCTTTTACTTCCACTTGTTAACCTTGATGTCTTTCCTTCCTCCTATGCAGTAAATTCCTCCTCTCGATCAATACTGTTCATTTAGTATATACCTGCCTTAGCAGCAACACTCAAAAATCTGGGGTCCTTTTTCAGAGTTTGTATTCAGAGTCCAAAGGCAATGTCTAGGGCTTTGGAAACTTGGGCTTGTGTAATTAGGGCAATAGCTACATTTGCTTCATGCTGTTAAATGCCAGGTGAAATTCATTCTGATTGAATTCAATGTGAGGTTTGAAGGAAAAAACTTCCTAGCAGTATGGAAAAGAGTTCATGCTTCTGAGCAAGAATGCATCTTTCCTGTGGCTGTAACAGACACAATCATTTGCACCCAGGCTTCTCTGTTGCTTTCTGGAGCATCCACTGGAGCAATTCTCAAGTCTTCCCTGTTCCTGCATGACAGAGTAGCACCTTGAATGGGGGGAGAGTGCTCAGCTGAAACAAATGCATGAAGGACATGCAAGCTGGAGCTGGGGAGGGTGTGCTCAGATAGCTACACTCCAGCTGTAGGGAACTTAAATTGTTTGGAATTCAGAAGACCCTTAGGGCATGATCAGAGGGAACAGGGCTAGAAAGTGGGGGAAGCGGTGGCAGATTGTGGGTTACCTGTCTGAAAAAGGAAGCCATTTAAGCACTGTCTTCCTTTCCATTAGTGGCTACAACAAATTACCAACACCTCAAGGACTGAAATCAAGACATTTTAGTACCTACCAGTTCTTAAGTCATAAATAAATCTCATAGGGGCCAAAGCAAAGGCATCGTTAGCTAGACTGACTTTCTTTCCAGTGAAGAATTTGTGTCCTTGTGTAGTCTAACTTCTAGAGGCTTCCTGCAATCCTTGGCTTGTGGTCTACGTCCTCTGTCTTTAAAGCGGGTAATGGAGGATCACTGAGCTTTTTCCATTGTCACCCTCTCAGCTATAACCAAGAAGGATTATTGGTTTTACGATTGCAAGTCATTCATTTGTACCCAATTGGATAGTCCAGGAGAATCTCCTCATTTGAAGATACTGATCAAAGTTGCAAAGTCTCTCCTTTTTAAGGTGACATATTCATAGATTCTCATGGAGGGGTTGTGGTGGGGCAATTCTTTTATTGTCCCATACCTTGAAGTTGATATTCTCACTGAGACAGAAAAAAGTAACTTGTACCTTTTTCTGAATCTACTTTTTTTTGTCTCCCTAAGATCTAATGAGATATCCACAGATTTAAAAACAAATTCTCCACTTGACATCAAATCAGTAGTGACAAATGAAATTTTAATGTAAGCAATTAATAATGATAATATTAATGAATCATAACTTTTCATCATTTTTCAATTTAATTTTGATGTTAGAGGTAAATTTGGTCTCTCTCCTTGTCTTGCTTTCAAAATACATAAGTATTATCTGTCTTCAAAAATCTTTAATCTTTCTGATCTCTCTAGCTATAGAATGATTCTTCTTCCCCCTTTGACTGCCAAAGTTTCCCCTAAATTAATCAATATGTGTTGCCTTTATTTTCCCTCATCTTCTATTCACCCCAGAAGTTTGATTCCTGCCAGAAGCTCTCTGTTAACATTGACCAGGTGAAGGTTGCAGGAATCTGGTCACTTAAACTCTTTTTTTACTCTTTTACTAGATGAATTTCTGGATGTGTTAGGGAGAAAAAGGAGAGCATTGGAGACAAAGGAAGAAATGGAGACCAGAGACTAGTAAAGAAACAGGCCATTCTTGGAGAAAGAAGCTTGGGCAGGTATCTCACACAGCCAAGAGCAGGAACCAAGAGAGCAATGCCTTGACTGTATGACTTTGTGCTTTTATTCTGTCCTGTAGTGGGGAAGTCTCCTCAGGAGGGAAGGGCATGACCTGTGGGTTTCTGATAATTTCTGAGTCAGAAGATCATCCCTTAACAACAAATTTTGGCATGGTTGTGGAGCAAAAGGAACTCTCCTGCACTGCTGGTAGGAGTGCAAATTGGTCCAGCCACTCTGGGAGACTGTGTGGAGGACCCTCAAACAACTGAAATTGGAATTACCATTCCACCCAGCAATACCACTACTGGGAACCTACCCAGAGGACATGAAAGCACTAATTCAAAAGGACACCTGTACATGCATGTTTATTGCAGCTCTGTTTGCAATTGCCAAGATATGGAAACAACCCAAATGCCCCAAAACCGATGAATGGCTGAGAAAAATGTGGTATATGTACATGATGGAATACTATACATCAATCAAGGAGGACAAACATGTCATTCACAGCAACATAGATGGAACTAGAAGGACTCATATTAGCAGAAATGAGCCAAAAAGAAAAAGAGAAATATAGGATGGTCTCCCTTATATGACAGGTATAGGGCAAAACAAGCAAATAAGAAAAATTGAAATAACCAATGGGACTGACAAGAGAGGAGGAGGGCGAAGAAGGACAGGGAGGCGGAGGGCACAAAAGAGCAGGATTATTAATAGGTGTTAGGGAAATGGGAAAACCCTAGGGTACACAATAATGTAATATATATATATATAAACACAAAAGTAAAAAAAATTAAATAAAAAAAAAATCAACCACCACAGAGATAGCTACATTCTCTGTGGACATCTCTTCTATACTATTCCACATTATACATTCCCAGAAATAATAATCTCCACACTGGATTTGATGGTTATCATTCCTGTGGTATTTGAAACCTTTAAATCGCACATATGAGTAAATAATATATTATTTTGCATGGTTTATAACTTTGAAATTATGGTATTGTAATATGTATACCTATGTGTAACTTGTTTTCTTCCCACAAAATATTTTTTTAAAAAAATCATCCTTTCAGGATGTTTCTGCAATTTCAATACCATTCAACCGATCTCTTCTGAAGCTCCCATCCTTGGTTTTTGTGATTCCCCCGATAAACTCACCTGACTTCTGTTCATTCCTGCAGAGCTCCACAGATTGGCTCTATGTGAGTACTTGCCAAATCTTCTTTCCCAAATACCTGCAGGACATTTCTTCTGTCCTCTCAAACTCAAGTTGGCAGAGCTTAAAACTCCAAATTAGTACTCTTTCCTGACTTATTTATTTGCTGACTTTCATAAGGATTGTTCATTTTAGTTAACAGTACAGCCCCTGCCCTGTTGCTGACTGATTGGACTCAAATCCCAGGCATTTGTGGTGGATTGTTTCCCCCTTTGGGCTATCTATTTTTATTCATGTTTCTAGCATCCCTTTCTTTGTTTTCAGTGCCATTGTCATGAATTTCATCACTTTGTGATTTGAAGTCCTTCATTTCCTTGACTTCACCATCACTGCTAGATTAATTCCTAATTTCTATCTTTCTCTTCATTGCCTAACATCTTAGCAAAATTTAAACTCTCTACAGCTCGAATCTTATCAATATTTCCAAATTTATCCTGTTGTTTTCATCACAAACCATGTATTCTAGTGGGACCAGGATGCTCACTGTCCTAGGAACATATTTTGTTTGTGAGTAACTGGGCTTGCATAGTTTTCTATTCCTGAAATACTCTCTTCCTTTCTATCAATTTACGGTCATAGAACTTTCAAAACTCAAGTCCCAGCCATCTCCACTTAAAAGATTTCTCCTTTCTTTGAGCACATTAACATCTGCTGAGCACCTTATAGATCAGTAGAGAACTTTCATAAGGTTCAGTTATTCATCCACTTATATTCCTACAACTGTCACCACATCTTCTATTCTTTTCACTGTTACTGTGGATGAACTCTGTATTAATCTAAGACCACCTCTCCATTTCTCTTCCAGATTCCTTTCCTCTTGTTTGTTCACTGGCTTGACTCCTGCAATTCTCCCTCTTTGGCCTGTATCATATTTTTCATCCCTCTTGGATCATTTTCATCAGCATATAAACATGCTATTATTATCTTCTCATCTTCAATCAAAAAACTGACCTACTCTTAATCCCATGTCCATGACTAGTGGTTGCCCATTTTCCCCCTTTTTTATGAGAAGACTCCTTGAAAAGGTGATCTGAAAAGACTCCTTGAAAAGGTGATCTGATGTATACCCACTTGTTTTGCAGGCATCCTAATCTGGGTAGTTTCATCATCAGTTCTGAAGTATGATGACCAGGTGAAAGTATATAACCTAGAGTGTACTGAAGCACAGTGACCTAAGAAATTTTGCCTAGGGGTCTAGATAAACAACCCATGACTGACTGACTCAGTTTGCTGGTATGTAGCCTAGTTTCTCCTTGAATCTTCCTCATTCTGTCTTTGCCACATTAGGCCTTGTACTACCACCAAGGATAGCCCACCCAGAACAACAATATGTGTAAAGTGTATATAAACCTTTAACTCCGGCAGTAGGAGTACTCAGCCTTTGAATATAAATCCACTGAGTCAGTACAGGTACTTATAAACCTACTTCTTGACAGCCCTGGTGTCCTTGTACCCTAATTGTCTGCTTTCAGTCCTAGCAGCTAAAGAAGAATGTTGGAGTCTTTGGCTTTATCTTTACAGGAATTTTAATAGTGAACCGGGGGAAAAAAGCCAGCAGGGAAACACTCATTGAGTCCCCCTAAGCTCCCCTTCCCCCAGGGTGACCTGCCCTTTTAACTCCTCCCTTCTACACCCAGGTGTGCCCACTTAAAATCCTGGTGAGGGTGCTATATCACAGGATCACAGGTTAGAGTCATAGAAGCTAATGGTGAAAGGGTGAGAAAACCCTGATAACTCATTTACCCCATACCACTCCTTTTACTTCTCACTTCCCATTCTCTCTTGAACCCATTCCAACCAAGCTCACACACCCCAAAATCCTTTGAGAATGCTCTTACTGAGATGGCCAAAGGCTTTCATTTTGCTAAATACACTGCTTAATTCTCATTTCTCAATTCTTGCTTGACCCAATCAGAAAATCTGAGGTATTAATTCCTCAGATTCTTACTTGGCTTCTAGGATTCTGCACTCTCCTATGTCTCTGGCTGTTCTAGCCTCTTGCTGGTTCCTACTCATCTCCTAGATGTTATGATTTTTCATGTATCAGTCTTAGTCCTTTTATCTATCAACACCAAACCCCTGAGCAACATCATCCAGTCCGATGGCTTTAAAGCACCATCTGTATGTGAAGCCTGTTGACTCTCAAATTTATAACTTCAGGTTGAATTGCTCCACTGAGTTCTAGACTTGTATATCTAGTCTCTAAGTCTCTCAATTAAACATCTAGTAGACATCACCTCAAACTCTGTGCAACCCAAACTGAGCTTCTGATGTTGTCCTTGCTTCAACCTGCATGTTCCCTATGTCCCCTCATGCATGTTAATGACAGCCCAATGTAGTAGTCTCTTTCTTCCCCACTCATTGCACATATACATCAGTAAATCCCATTGGATCCATGTTCAATATCTACCTAGTATCTGACTTCTTTTTGCCTCTGTTATCACCTGGTCTAACACACCATTATTCTTGAACAGTTAAAGATTGCAGACTTTGGAGTCATACCACACAGACTTACATCCTTGCTCTACCACTTAAATAGATTATGAGCTTAGGCAGATTATTTACTCTCTGTGTTTCAGTTTCCTTCTTTGTGAAATGGGGATAATAGCAGTATTATTGCTATTTATTGTTAGAAGGAGTAAAGAAAAAGATGTAAAATGTTTTGACTATTTCCTGACCAGTAAAATGTGTTAAACAAAGAGATTATGTCTATTCGATGTTTGAGAGGCTGAGTGACTAGATATACAAGTCTGCATATTGTTATTTTGTAAATCTGTAAAAGCTTTATGACATTAGGTGGAAATAGGCAAGAAGATCAGAAAAATTATGGACATGGCCATTTTCCTCAGCTATAATCATCCAAATCTTTACATACCCAAACTCACACTGACATAGGCTGGGAAATTATTGTCCCAATCCACACTGACCTGTCTCTACTGCTTGGTATGTTGTTTATTTTGTGCAATTTTTACTGTAGATTTATAGAATAGTAGCACAGAGCTAACACTTTTTGATCACGTACAATTTGATACTGTCATCTCTTTTTCCTTTGTCTTGAGAACATTTTCTTCCCTATAAAAATTATATTATATTGAGGTAGTGTAGGCATACAACACCATAATTCAGAGGGATATTCCACACCTCTTCAGAGGTATATGTCACCACACTGCACACACCACCAAAACACCCATAATCCCCCACCATAGTCCACTGTGTTCCCTCCCCACTTGGTTCCCCCTTTGGTTGCTTCATTTTTACAGTCGGAGTTTGATTTGGTTTAGTTTTGTCCATTTGTTTCTTTTTATGCCATATAGGAGTAAAACCATCTGGTATTTGTCATTCTCCTTCTGACTTATATCACTTAGCAATATCCCCTCAAGAGTTTTTTCTATAGCTCCTCTTCTCCAAATCTCCATTCAATTTCCAGAAACTTCACAGTCTTTGTCCTGATCCTGGTTATATTCTGGGTTTACCTCCCCCTTTCAGGATTCCATATCTAGTTTGCTGTCATTGCTACCAAATATAACATTTAAAAGGATGTTCCATAAACCCAGTTAACAACATGACTGAAAAGAACCTAAGTTTCTTGGCAAAAGTGGTTGATATAGAAAAAGAATAAACTGCTGAGTGAGAATGGAAAAAGCAAGTAATTAAAACTATGTGCACAAAATTCAGGACCAAAGAGCCAGCCAGCTTTTAGACAGGGAAATTGAAAAAATTAAAGAATTTCTCTAAATACCCAGAAAAAAAAAAACCTCTCAAAGTTGTGATTAAACTTCATTGTTTCAAACTTTAGCAGTTTCTTTTGGCTAAATATAAAAATATTCTTGGGAGACAAATCCCTTTGTGTTGTGTTTTTGTTTCAGCAGAGTTTATAAGGACACATGGTGACCTGGCTGGAAAACACTAAGAAACATCTCCCCCATTGCCAACCCTCTCCCTGACTTGCCATTCACATAGTCCAAGGCTCTTGATCACATGCAGATTGCAGACACCAAATAAATTAGGCAGATGGAACTCATATATCAAAGCCACCTACTTGGATTCCTTTTTGGCCATTGGTGCATTTCCTTTCTCTCTTTTTTAATCAGTCTCATAAATCTGACCCTGACAAGGTCCTACCTCTCCATACCAATAGTCGGGATGAGAAGGTAATTTGTCCTCAAGCTTTCACTTCCCTCTTCACTTGAGTGACCATCTTATGCCACGTGGCACCCATTCATTACAAGGGCTCAGGTGCAACTGTATGGAGGTGTGTGCCAGGTCCCGCCAAACTGGCTACTCCTTCCAAAAGCACAGGATGGTTCTCCAAGCACTGTGCACATCAGATGATTATGTGCCACAGTGCCTGATAGAAGGCTGGCATGCTGAGAGCTGTAAAGAACACAACACATTGTTATGCATAGATGATCTGATTTGTAAAATAGCTATTCAGTTTTACCTAGTGATTATCTGGACTCAGATAATTTTTCAAGAGGTTTATTCAAATCAAGAATTAAAGAGAAAAAGTTATTTAGGTGATGACCTTGCTCTCTGAGGTGGAAGCAAATGTCTGGTCCTGAGTTGGAATCACTGTTTTCAGGGTCACCTGACTCAATCTTTGTCTTATGTCTTGAAAATAAGACTCTGGAAGATTGACTAAATTCATGTGGACAATGCTTGGATTTCCCATAATTCTTGGAGAGTTGACTTTTGGCTGCTAGTAGCTGTACCTCTGCTGTGTCTTGCATCCTTCCTGAGCCTTTGCCTTTTTCTCCCTGCCCTTCTTATCATCCTCTCATCCAAACACTATCCATGACAGACTACTGTCCCCTTGCATGGGGTGGGGGAGACCCAGGAACCCTCCTTATTCCCCTAATATGATTTGTACCCATAATATACAATAGCTGTGGGCATTCATTTTCTAGAGATGTTCTATCTAGTCCATTTAAAGACCTTGAGAAATAGAGATACCTTATCGTACTATGGCAGCTTATTTCAGCTATTCACAAAACAGCATTAAACCCCTTTATGGGCTCATAACAAAATAGCCTATTGAAAGAACATAATGGTTTCTCACACTTTTGATTACTCATCATTCCACCAATACTGTAGGTGATGTATGTTTTTAGGGTCTTACGGTAGTTTTTCGTGCTTTTCATTAGGGCATAGTCTTTGGGAGTCTTTGGGAATAATATTCTATACTGGCTCTAGAATCATAGCCTGTAAATGTGACTAGTCACTAAATATTATTGCTAGAGATGATAAATGACAACAATGACAATTGCTACCATTAAGTACGGAGCTGTTATTAGCTGTCTGTCTTCACATTCACTATGTTGCTAAGTGCTTTGTATCCATGTTTGATTCTCATAACAACTCTAAGAAAGATATTATTACTCTAATCCCCATTTCATAGATGAGAAGACAGAGCTTAGAGAGGCTGAGTAAATTCCTCCCTACCTCCCAATTATACTCTAATTTCAATTTGAGTCTTCCTGACTCATATTTAATAGTTCCAGATAATCTAATTCTGTTCCTATGTCATTATAGCATGATATTGGACTCCTCTGTGCTGGTTTTGGGGATATGCTTTATTATTATTATTATTTTTTTTTGGTGTCTCTCCTCCCTTTCTACCTGATCTCTGGGATACATACCTTCTACTCCAGTGGAACTTTAAATGCATGAGAGTCTGCTGGGACAGACCTCTTAGTTTTTATAGCTGCATTTTGAAGTAATCTCTAGTTCTGTGAATTTAAATGTCAACACGTGTGTGACACCTATCTACTGAAATCTCTAAAATCTAAATCTTCATTTCAGACGGCTTCCCTTACTCTAAGATTCATATATCCAATTGAGATTTTTTAATGGCATCTCAAACCCAAGGTGTCAAAACATACTTCTACCCTAAGTACATCTACATCTCAGCACATGTTGACACCACTCAAATATTCACCAAGACATATAGGCATGGCTCTTGATTTTTCTCTTCCCTCATTTGAACTCACAGTAATTCTATGAGTTCACTCTCTACCTCTTTATTCTAACCTACTAACTTCCCTTATCTAGACTATTGCAATAGTCTCCTGACTGATTTCTCTATTTTCATACTTGCCACCTCCAGCACCAATTCATTTTCCACTGTCTTCTGAGTGACATTTAAAGCATGAATCAACTCCTGCCCGTCTCCTGCTTAACTCTCTTCAAAAGTTTCTTTTGACTACAATCTAAACACTGTAGGATGATCTCCAGCATCATGTATAATCTGGCCCTTAATTAACTCTGTGATGAAATCTTCCCCTACTCAGCCACCTCATTCACTGCTCTGTAACTACGATGGTCTCGTTATAGTTCCTCCATGATACTGAGCTCCTTTATGCCTCAGGGCCTCTGCACTGGTTGTTCCTTTCGTTCGAAATGTTCTCTCCCTGGCTCATAGATGCTCAATAAATGGTATTTGAACAAATGAAAATAGTAGATTGCCTCTCCTACATGAATAATAGGAATAGAAAGCAATGTGGGTAAAGTCATGTCATTAATTATTTAGCCATTTGTATTTATATTTAAATGATATGGACTTAATCTGACTAGGCTATATAATATATAACACATAACTAACATATAATTAGTATGTTTGTATGTTTACATGACTACAGAAGGGAGTAGATGGAGAGTGAGTAGGATTGGGAGGATGTCTAATTTAGCCATTGGTGATCAAGAAACATGAATCCTGTGAAGCGGATGTTGATATTTCTGTTTTCCAGAGTTAGATGGTTCAGAGGCTAGGTAACCCGGTAAAGGTGAATATGTAAGAAGGAGTGGGTATGAAATTTACAGGCAGTCTGATCTGTCATGTGTTCCTCATAGTGCCTTTGAGCAGATACAGGTGTGAAAGGGTGTCTGAAGGTAAGAAAAAGAAGAGACACCTGGAAATGCTCTTTTTTTTTTCCTTGTCCACAGGGGCAGCATCATAGGCTACTGTGAATCAGAGACTGGATACCATTGTTACACTCAATTCTGCCCTGGTTGTCAAATAAGATCTGAAAAAGCTGTATTAAACCCAGATTACAAAATTCAGCATCCATACATACAGATAAAGTGGGGAATATAGCTAGGTATGGCAATTAATGAGCTGCCATCTGCTAAAACATCACACTGTGAGTGGGATTTAACATGGGTATGGGTTTCTTTGAAGGTTTCTTCTTTTTTCTTCTTCTCATTTTAACCATATGTGCTTACAGGCTCCAAAAAGGAAACAGCTTAATCCAGGAATGTGATAAAGAATGGTGACATTCTGTGGTGTGTCAGTGAAATGAGAATCTTATCAGTCTCCATCTATTTCAGGGTTTTTGTGGTATTTTATGGTTTCAGACTTCTAGTTAGTGACAAAATGGCACTGCCAAGATGACTTACCACTTGTGTGGGGGTAGAGAAAGGCATTGTGGTAGGTGCTACTTCTAAAATTGACTTTCGGCTTTTCCCTGGACTAAGTTGATACACATACATTTTCTAATGTCCCTTTTGCTCCAAGGCCTAACAGATAGCATCTATTCTTCTTGGTTTAACCACAGTCTTCCCAACTGGAAATTCATCTCTGTGCACTAGGTTTCCTGTTGCTTTTTGTTAGCATTCAGTGATAGCCCTCATCCCAGGCTATCCTTCTTTGTAGCCTTTAGCATTTTGATCTTCCTCCTCCATTATCTCCAGCTCTCTGGGGGCACAGACCATTTATTTTTGCATCTTTGCTTATTGTGGAGGGAACTAGCACAGTAACTTCCATTGCGGGTGCTCAATAGATGTTGAATTAAAATACTATTTTTAAAGGACAATTTAGAATGGTGGCTTTAACATACCTCACTACATTATTGAACTCAGTTATTTGCAGAATTGATATACTGTCGATCATTCACGTAACCTACAATAACCTTACATTAAATGTTATCGTGAAAGAAGATGACGCCATTCCTTAAAAAGCCAGGACATAATTGTGTTTTAACTGCATATTCTAAAACCTGTGTAGTGCAAATGTTTGAGATGACAAAGGATATTACTTTTGGTCTCAGCATTGGAGCTATAGGGTGAAAGTGTTTTAGAACGCTCATGGTTAGTTTTGCATAAGTATGTCAAGGATTTACTGGGGATAATTGGAGATTTGTGTTTATATGTGAACCTTTGTTGGTTCACCCCCAATGGAAGGTACTGTGCTAGTGCCCTACAGAATAAGCAAAGATGCAAAAATAAATGGCCTGTGCCCGCAGAGAACTGGAGGTTTTTTAAAAGAACTTCCTAACTGTAAAGAGAAATATGATAAAAGCCCTAAAGCATCTAGATAGACTTTGAGAAGGCCAAAGTGTTTCGTTTTCTAAATATTTAACATAGTCAAACACCAGTTGGAATGTTAAAATGCTATGGGAATACTGACAGTAACAACGAAGGGCTCCAGAGTAATATAGTGTTTAATGCCCTAACCTAGAGCATTGGAACTGAGGTAACATTTGAGGAAGATGCATTTGACAGCAGTTTTGAGCATAAACTGGGTTTTTCCTGGAACCATGGGATGTAGGAGGAAACTGTAATACTAATCCAGGGGTGAGATGCTGAGCGCTAGCAAGTGGAGAATCAAAAAGCAAGGGCTGCTATTAAAGACATTTTTTAAAGACATACTGCTTTGTGAATGTGATAGAGGAGTCAAAAATATCGAGTCTGAGAGATGTATATGACTTGTCAACACCAAATAGAGGAAGAATCATGAGAGAGAGAGAGACAGAGAGAGGGAGAGAAAGAGAAAGAGGGAGAGAGAGATGGGGAAGGGCAGTGGGATCCCATAGAAATAGAAGAGTTTGAACTTTTGGATATGTTGAGTTCAATAATACAGTGAGATACCCAGGTAGAAATCCTTTGGCTCCATCCTTGTCACTTTAGGACAACACTGTTCTCTGGGGAATGCAAGGGAGTCTTGAGATGGCCAAGAGACATCTAAGACCAATGAGGATCTAGTTAAGATGGAAAGTGCTGAGGTCACAGTCACACCTGAGGCAGGCCCCAGTGTTGTTGCAGAATATTTGAGTTTCCATCATTTTGACTCCCTGCCAGGTTAAATGCCTCCAGACATTGGCTGTGTTCTGGCTTAGATTTCAGCTTTGACTTGTCTGCAAGTATTTGGCTTTAGACAGGCACCAGAACATGCAACCCTTATGATTTAAAATGTAGGGGGAAAAAAGCTCTTGTTTTACAGTGGTCCAAAGTACAGAAGCTTGCAAATTTGTGAGACAGACAAATAAATCAAAGAAATCAAAGAGTTATAGTCTGATTATAGTGCCAACATCTCTGATATAATCCCCTTGGAAAAATTTAACTCATCCTTTGAGGACTAACTCAGGAGTTACTGTCTGAGTAGCCTGCCCAGCTTCCCTAGGCAGTTGGGCTTTACACTGTCTACAGTACCTTATTCTTATTTCTTCTAGAGCACAAAGACAGTCTATGTGTCCTGAAGATGGGAACCACTTACCAATCTTTGTATCCCTGCCCCTGTAACAAACGAGGGTTAACGGGTGATTTTCCTTGTTAGAAATATCTGAAAGGGAAATCTTAAGAACATGGATAGAGCCATGAGTAGTTGCAATAGTAAAATCTGTGTCTACATCATATGTCACCTTCCTGTTCCTGTGGTTGACGCTGCATAGCTGAGGCAGCTTTCCCATTGCACACTGCTGGCCCATATTTGTAATGTGTGACATTTTTTCTGAAATACTGTCAAGGGTAATCCATCATATAGTAACCTTTGGATTATATGCTTAGACTCATCTTAAACATAGACATAGATGAACTTTAAGGATGTTGCTTTTTTCTAAGAAGGGTGTGATCAACGAGTTTTTGGCTAGGAAAAGGAGGCAGAGACATTATGTTCTTTTAAGTTAACTAGAAATGCCTGAAAAAAAAAAGTTTCCTCTGTCTGTTCCAGTTGGGCTAAGGGTTAATTGTGTGAAGATCATCAGGTGATGCTGAAATGTGGTGGAATAGTTCTTTCATTCATTCAATCTTTCATCAGTGTTTGAAAAGAGGGCAAGGAAATGCTAATGGGTTGACCCCTTGGGATTTGGAAGGTTTGTAATGACTTTATCTCAAGAGAGTTAAAATAAATAAATAAATAAATAAATAAAAGGATGAATGACACCTTGAATGAATTTCAGATGTCAACTGCAGGCTCACAGTTAAAGGTATTCTCTCTGTGTATCTGTATAAAGATCTAGGATTTTACACATATTATAGAGTATAAATAAAAGAAAGCTTCTAAGTCTCATCATTTTTGTGTAAATCCAGATAAGACTCCTTTGATGAGCATAGTGTTTCCTGTTAAGGAAAAGCTTATAGGTGAGAGGAACACTGAAATTATAATTCTTTGTCTCCCTTAATTAGACTAGAGCTCACCACAGAACTTGCTGAAGCTGTGAGAAAATCCAAGCAATAATTCACATTGTCAGGTCAGCAGAAATGAGCACGGGGTCCAACATGAGTGAAAGATTTGCTTAAGTGATCTATCGGTGAACTGAACAGCTCAGAAGAGCGGCACAGTCTTCTTAGGAAATATACCCTCTGGAGATGCAAACGGTGATGAAAATAAATCCCAGCAAGATTTCATTCCACCTTTACAGATGTCATTCCCGAGGAAATATATAAATCACATTAATACCAATTGATGTGGGACACTAATTAATAAGTCCCATTAAATTGTGAAGTAATGACATTTAGCATCTAATGAGTACCTCATAATCTCTTGATCATTAATGTTTCATAGCATAAGAACACTAGAATTGGCATCCATGGACTCATGCATTGGTTTTGTGTCCCTGACATGGCCCCAAGGGCATTTAGTAGCACAAGGGTATTGTACCTCCCTGGTAAGACTCACAATATAAGCAATTAACTCTTTCAGTACCCTGGGTCCTAACATTTCTTCATTTTGGAACCTGTGAATCTGCCCTCCATTCTCCTAATTAACATCTGCTACCACTGAGTGTCCCGGCAGAGCAGAAGCCAGCTGAGATGTTGACTTTGGCTGCAGCTTTGCTTTATATGTCGGTCCAGTCAAGCCAGAAACTTGCAGGAGAGGAAAGTAATAAATCGTTACTTTGATTTATTACTGGGGGCTTTTTTTTATTCACCTCACAGAGCAGGTGCCATTGCAAGGGCTTATTGATCCTAATGCTCTTCTAGAAATTCTGGGGTTGGTGGGAGATGTAGATGGTTTGAGAAAAAGAAGTCCATCTCTGAGCTGGCTGAAGGGAAGAGGGAGAAAATTCTCTGGCCTTTCTTCTGACATTCCAGGGATACTCGGTGACGCCTGAGTGGGGAAAAGGCTTAGATGTTGCAATGGGTCGGCGAGAGGCAGAGAGTGACTGAGAAAGCTGCCAATGGTTCTTTCTAGCAGACTGCAGATCTTAGGCAGGGGAAAGGGTCTTCAGCTCCAGATCAAGAATCCAAAGAGTTAATATTACCACGCGGCCGACCTGGATGGGATTTGCTTCTGGGCACAAACCGGGACACGGATCAAAATCAATCTGGAAAAGGGACAAGACTGAGACTGATGTCAGGTCTTAGGAGGGGAGAGGACGGCAGGTGGTGTGCTGGGGGTAGGGGGAGAGGAGCACAGAGTCCTGGGCAGGGATAATAAAGGGCTGCAGAGCTAGAAAATGTAGGAACAAAAAGAATGGGGAAAAGCGAGGGAGGAAGAGTTGAAGAAAAGTAAGTGGGAAGTAGGAACAGGGTTAAGGGGGGAGAGAGGAGGACCAGCGAGAAAAGTGAAGGCGGCGAGGAGGGAGGACTGAAAGGGGCAAGGGGAATCGCGGGAGGTAGGACGGAAGATCAGACCCCGAGGTGGGGTGCGGGCGCCAGGAGTGAGCGCACGAGGGGGTGCAGAGAGTGCGGCGAGGGCTG